>CALNHX010004801.1:0-119582 GCA_940337035.1 Agriotes lineatus | reverse complement strand
TATAATCAACATTAACAGTATCGCCAGTATCATCTGATTCGAATGCAGAGGCAAAATAGTTACTAAACAATTCGCACACAGGCCGGCCCCCCGAGGCTGATACACCACCAAAATCCACCTCGCTAGGAATATTTTGAGCACCTCTCCTATTTTGTGCAAATTTCCATAAATATTTTGGATTATCGCGTACTGTCTGTTCGACCAAATCAGTGTATGCTTTGTAATCCTGCTCAATAAGAAATTTTGATCTACCCCGTAAGAGACTGAAAGTTAAATAGTCCAAATGGTTGCCGTATTTTACCCATTTTTTGTGAAATTTCATTTTTTCTCTAATTACTTTAATGGTTGATGCCGAAAACCATTCAGGAAAATGTCGTTTATTTAAATTTTTTAAAGGAACATACATTGAAATCAGTGATAAGAGCAAAGTATAGAATTCATTTACACATAAGTTTGTACTTTTATTTTGAAATAAGAGTTGCCAGTCGATTCGATTAATCTCATTATTTATGGCTATATAATTAGCATTTTTGAAATCACGAAATTGAATTTTATTAGCGACTAGCGGTTTGAAATGAGTAAATTTAAAATTAATATTTAATGTTGGGTGACTTACGTCTTCTGGAACTAACCAAAATGGGCTTCTATTGACACAGATAGCTCCTCTTTCATTACACAATACTAAATCCAAGGTGTTTCCCGTATGATTTCTTAGTGAATTATATTGTAGCAAGCTGCAAAAAGAAAAAGTATCTATCACACCAGCCGAACGTTGTGCATAATTGCCAAGAGGTATTAAGTGATCTGTGTCGTATTTAAGCCATTCAACATCTGGTAAATTAAAATCTCCGACAATCAGCACAACATCGTCAGGATTATTGTTAACTATAGTTTCCAAGTTGTTTATAAATGACGCCAGCGCTGTAACGTCACCAGGTGGTATGTACACACAACACAAATGAAAGTGTTTAAAACCGACAGACACTGTTACCCACACATCTTCTGCATCACTTTGCCAGGAAGTTCTCATACTTGCATTAAGGCTAGCCTCCACCGCAATTAGAACACCTCCACCTTCGGACTTGGTACTCACAGAGGTACAACGGTCTCTCCTGAAGACACAGTAATTGGTATGAAATAGTTCTGAACTGTAGACACTGGGCTTTAGCCACGTTTCAGTTAAGCAAATGATATTGTGATCGCAGTTTAAAAGGTTTGTTAGAAAAGTATGTGTTTTTGATTTTAATCCTCGTACATTCTGATACAATAGACTAATTTCCGAATTCATTTTCAGAGCCATAACTTAGTTTATATGGTAGTATAGGATGATGTATATTTATATTATTTTTGAAATGTCGTTGGAGTCACGCACAACAATGACTCTGGTTCTATCATCCTGACGACAATAAATAACACCATTTCTGGTCCAGGTGTATTTATAACCCTTAGATCTTGCGATTTTCCTAGCCTCGCCGAAAAGAGACTTATTCTTTAGTGTTAGATGTTCGTTAATAAACAGCCCATTGGACACGTCATCGATCCTTAGTCCAGGTGAAGTAGCTGGATTAGCATTTTTCGCAACCTTCGCTGCTGCCAGTACATCATCCCGCTTCACGCGAGATAGCATAGAAACTATTATATTACGAGGCTTGGTAGATTTCGGATCAAAAGAGGCTACGCGATGGATAGCATTAATATCTGATTTATTAATTGGGACTTTTATATGGTTACCAATTTTTTCCATAATCTGGAAAAGATTTTCATTTTCCTTCTGCGGAACCCCTTGTATTTCCAAGTTACTTAAACGGCTGTGTTGTTCCATGTTTAACTATTGTGAGTTGTATGAAAAATGGAACTAAGTCGAAGAGATTGTCGCGCAATGATTTTTTACGATTTTAAATCGTCTCTCACTCCAAAACAGTGCATCGAACGACTTCGCAATGTTTTTGCGGATGAAGCACCATCAGACCGCACCGTCTACGAGTGGTTTGCGGAATTCCGCGGTGCCCGAAATTTTCATAATGACAAAGTCCGTGAAGGTCGTCCAAAATCTGCAGTTACTGATGAAAACGTTCACGCTGTACGCCGCCTCGTGGAGCAAGACCGGCGAATCACCTACGCTGAAATTGAGGCATCCTTAAGCATCTCGGGGACTGCCATCAACACAATTCTTCACCAACATTTGGGTGCCAGGACGCTATGCACGCGTGGGGTGTCACATAATTTGGATGCTGAAGAGCTTTGCAGGTGGTCAGTCAAAACATGTGTATGATATTGTCACCGGTGACGAAAAATGGATTGATATGAACCGGAAACGAAGCGACAATCGACACACTGAATCTTCCAAGGTGAAGCAAAGCCAACAAAATTTATGCGACCTCGCAGTGCAAGTAAGAAGATGGTTGCTTCGTTCTTTAGCCAATAAGGCCATCTTGTTACAATTCCTTTGGAAGATCGTCGCACAGTAAACGCTGAGTGGTATTCCACCATTTGTTTACTAGCAGTCGTAGAAAAGGTACGTACACAACGTCCTCGAAGTCGCCTAATCCTACACCATGACAATGCATCATCCCACACCGCTGCTCAAACAATGACATGTTTGGCCTCTGTAAATGTGGAACTACTGGGTCACCCACCTTATAGCCCCGACTTGGCACTATGTGATTTCTATTTATTACACACAATCAAGAATAAATTGCGTGGACAACGGTTTAACTCCCCCGATGAGGCTGTTGAGGTATATAATAACATGGTGTCTCCAGAACAATGGGCATGGGTATTTGAGGACTGGTTCAATAGAATGAATAAATGAATACAATGTAAAGGCGAATATTTTGAAAAACAATAAATTTAAAAACCCGCATAGTTTGTTATATTATGTATGTTTTTCCGGAAATTTATCTAGTGGCCCTCGTAACAGCTAATTTTGTGCACGAGCAAAAATTAAAAATTTGGTGCAGACGCGTATGTTTTTAGATGGGTATGCACATGTTGCGTCTTTTGTAGCTTGCTAATAATTATTGTGTTAGAAACGAAAAATATGTCTGCGATTAATACTAATTACAGAATACAGTACGGTAAAAATATAATTTATTCTTTACCATAACAATTAAGCTAGTTGAATCAGATGATATTTGTTCATGATAATTATTTATTAATTTAAGTTTGCTTGCTTTAAACAATATATTGGCACATAACTATCTAAATACAAATATGCGACAACAATTTATACTGAAAGCAGTTGAAAAAGTAATTTGTGTGGTGCAATTACAATTACCAAGCAATTGATAATTGAATTACTGCTTCATTTGAGTAATTGAAATCTCGGTAATTTAATTACTTCAGTGCGGTAATTGGTAAATAGCAATTAATTACTTTTTTAAGAAATTTGCCCAGCAAACGCTAAGAAAGTATGTTTGAAATGTATTCTTTAATACATACAATAATAGATATAGGTACGTATTGTTTGAGGCTTTCGCGGTTACTCGAATTATTCTCCTTAGCATAGAATTTCGACTTAGGCCGCGTAGTATTTGTATATGAACACCCAGCATTTTTTGGCTTAATGTGCCTTGTACCTTGTGAAGTCGAGCAAAAACCCGCGCGATGGCCATGCTCTTTGGTGGCTCGTGTTGTTTGAGTATCTTGAGAACGAGGATACTTAGGCAGATTTGGCCGTTTTGCTGTTTGTGCATCCATATTCACTAACGTTTCGCAAGACCTTGCAGCTTGCATCATCAGAGTGAAAGTCGCACTAAGAACCGAAGGTCGGTGTGGAGCTATTTATAGTCCTCTGTGCCAGGCGCGCGGAGTGGCGTAACGCTGGTTAGTCATCCGAGTGCAACGTAATCCGTGGGGTGTGTCCGTATGACGCAGAGTGGTTGTAATGCTTTAGATCGTATATCACAGGGGTCCACGTTTTACTAAGCTTAAAGCCATCTTCCCTGTTGATATTATTTGGACGTTTTTTCTATTTCTATAGCTTCACGTATCACTCGCGGGAAGTAATGAGGTATTCTGGCAAGTACTCTGGCATGCTCAAATTCTAAAGTGTGCCCATTTGTAAATGTATGCTCAGCTACGGCTGATTTTGTGATGCGATTGTGTTTGCAATCGCCTTTATGTTCTTGGAGTCTTAGATCAACGGAACGACCAGTCTGTCCAATGTAACTCGAGCCGCAAGAACAAGGAATGCGATATACGCCAGCGGTTTTTAAACTTGGAATCTTGTCTTTTACCGATCTGAAGCCGTTACCCAAAGTTTCCTTGCTCGTGAACACAGTTTTGATGTTGCATCGTTGCAGGACACGTCCTATCTTATCAGTTGAGCCTTTAACGTAAGGTAGAAATGCTTAGCCTTCCAGAGGTGGAGATTCTTCTTTAGCCTTTTTTGTCATAGTCTTGTCCAGTGCTTTTCGTATGGCGGTAGTTGTGTATCCGTTCCTTTGTAAAGAGTCAAACAGAGGTAGCTTTTCTCTCTCTAGATTTCCCTCGTCTGAGATACGAACGGCTCTTGTCGCCAGAGTCTGGAGAACGGTTGCTTTTTGCATTGGATGATGGTGTGAGTCAGCATTTAGATATCTGTCCGTGTGTGTTTTCTTTCTATAGACTGCATGTCCTAAACTGCCATCTGATTTACGTTTCACCAGGACGTCTAGAAACGGAATACTGCAATTTTCCTCTACTTCCATTGGTGAAACGTCATTATTGGCCGAGTCCAACAGTAAATCACACCCTGGTAACAATCCTGATGTGCATCCTGTATGCAAAATAGTATATCGCTTTACCTCTCCCTTAACTTTAGATGGATTACTTTTCAAGTCTGTATCGTTGGTCCACCTAAAACACTGGTTCCATTGCGAAATATCCAGGTGTTACTCAAAAACAGGAATATACATTTTTTTTAGAATTTCGAAATTGTAAATATTTCTTTAAAAAAGCAATCTTCGCCGAAATTACATGATTCTTCTCACACAACAATTTCATTCAAAATTTTATATTTATATCCCATATTTTTTAATGTGTAGTATAATTTTGAACGACTCCCAGTTTAATTTAGTTCCTCTCTTGCACATCGCAATAATTATCCAAAGTAAAAAAAATCCCAAATTTTCTTCATGATATCCTCCCTGAAACTGTAGTCCTCCAAAATTAGAAATTCCTTTTTCTTTTTCATATTGTCATTCGGTTGTTGCTACAGTTGTGATTTTGCTTCGTTTAGAATGTTAAACACAGTTGAATTCAAAATCTAGCATTTTAAGAAAATGTTAGAAATTTTATATCTGTTTAATTCTTAATAGTTATATCAAAGATTTGATCAAGTCTTCCACTGATGGCCGTTTTACTTAAGTTGCCATTGATATCTTTTATATTAGTTATACAGTGTTTTATAGCCTCTTTAGTTTTACTATTAATATTACTTTTTCGTGGAATTTTATTAAGCTTTACCGAAGTGTCAACTTGAAAATCCCGGGGACCTTGATTTTGACGTTAGGTATATTTTGTAACTAAACTATTGTACACTGCTAAAATAATATAAATGCAAGGCCTGCTCTGAATCATAAGCAGAAAAACAGACTATAGGTATCCTACATAGCTTCCCCCCAAAAATATTTGATTTTTTGGTTACCTGGGGTTATTTTTAGAGAAGAAAAGCTATGGAGAACTATAAATTAGTAAATAGTTGCAAAAAACTTCTATCTTTTCAACAAGAACAATAACAATCAACATTAAATCAAAACAACTAAAATATAACAATATAAATCACACAACATAGGTAGCAGCAACGGTTTTTTTCGAGCTGCAATCTTGTAGCTATTGCTTTGATTGTTGTCTGCAAGCGAATGTGTCTTGCAAAATTCTGAAATCAGGAAGCAGAGCGAGCAGCGAAAACTTACAACATGTATCGTACTACCTCAAATGAACTAAAACACTACCTCGCAAGTAGTAGCATTGCATTAAGCAACACTGTAAGCAGGCTTAATGCCATTATAGCTTACAGTACCCTTAACACCCTGCACAATAAAGTACTTATCGATCCTTTTAATTACTTTAAAAGGGCTCAGATAATTATGTAAGCTTAAGACCCTTTGTTTGCGTGTTGTAGCGCAAGAACACATGTATACAATTTGCTAAATCTTTGTTGATATAGCATTTTGAGTTTGGATAATTCTTTGTAAAAAAATACTGTTGTATTGCAATGTGTGCTCTAATTTCATTAGCGAAAGGTGATAAATTTTACAACGACGGAAGGGTTTCTTGTTCAAAGAAATCATTAGGAAGTCGAAGAACTGAATTAAACAAAATTTCAGCAGGGGAAACTTCAAGACCTGATTTCACGGTTGACCTTAAAGTGAATAAAATCCAGGGCAAGTTATTAACCCATGAAGACGCACCTGTAGTAGAAATAGCTTGTTTAAGGGTTTTATTAAACCTTTCTACGATTCCTTGACTAATTGGGTGATATATACTGCTTTGAACATTTTGGATAACCAGCATTCAGAAGTTTTGCGCGTTATCATTTGTTAAAATCTTTGGAATTCCGTAACGTGATATCCAATTGTGAATAAGTGAACATGTTTAAAACGCTTGTCAGGCCCTTCAAATGCAAAAAGTGGAGGCTTGGTGTGTCGAATTATTTTATGTCTTTGACAATTTGAACACTTGTTGACCCATTCCTTCACATCTTCGTGTATCGAATTCATCAGGAAGCGTTTGGAAAGCAATTTCCTACTTTTTCTAATGCCAAGATGAGCTGTCCTGTGAATTGATTTGAAAATACGATATCGGAACTTTTCAGGTATGTATGGTCCGGCGACATTCGTAGATTTGTCAAACCAAATCGGTGTACCTTTTGAAGTTTTAGTTTTTGTAAAAGAAAAATTCGATTTTCTCAACAATTCTGGACCTGACTCTTGAGATAAAGCCAGTTCCTCATAATCAACAATATTGGGTAAATTAGTTAATGAAACACGTGTCAAAGCCTTTGCTGTAATATTTTTACAGCCTTTGACGTATCGAATATCGCTACAAAACTGCGAAATGTATTGCAACATGCGAAAATCACGCGAAATATGATCACCAGATGAATTGATTATTGCTGCTATGAGTGGGTGATGGTCAGTATATATGGAAAACTGTTTACCCTCAACATAATAACGGAATTTCTTAAGAGAAAAGTAAATTGCTAATAATTCTCGGGAAAATACGCTATATTTGAATTCTGCTGAGGTGAGTTTCCTTACGCAGAAGGCCAAAGGTTTCCACATACCATCTTGTAGCTGCTGAAGTACCCCAGCAATTGCTACAAACGAAGAATCTGACCAAATGCTAATATGAGCGTTTCCTAACGGGTTCACAAGCAGTGTAGCTTTAATTAAAGCGTTTTTAGCTGCTTCAAAAGCCCTAATATGACAACTATCAAACAAACAGCTTTGTTACTGCTTTTGCCCGGAATAACTAAAGCATGAAGTGGTGCCAGAGTTTCAGCACACTTCGGAATGAATCTATGATAATATGTTATCATTTCTATAAAGTTACGTAGCTGCTTCTGTGTTGAGGGCACAGCGAATTTCTTAATAGCGTCAATTTTTGAATTCTGGGATATTATTCCTTCTGAGGAAACGTTATACCCCAGAAAATCAAGGTTGGCCTGACCAAATTTACATTTATTTATATTTAAAAGTAAACCGTGTTCATGTAATTTGCAAAAAAATATGTTCTAAATGCTGTTTAACAGTACCAATAAATACTAAAATATCGTCAAATTAGTAAAATGCAAAAGAAGACATCCCTGTAAATAGTTGGTAGGTACATTAATTTACACCAGCTAGTCTGTGCATTTGATAACCCAAAATTGAGTCGCCTATAGCGAAAAGCTCCAAGAGGAGTTATTATGGACATCTTATCCATATCCTGCGGTACTATTGGTATTTGGAAGTAGGCCTTTTTCAGGTCCAACTTCGTGAAAATGGTTGCCCCGCAATCTGGTAGGTATACGATGAACTACAAAATGTTTAATAGGAGCGTTAACATCAAACTCATTTAACAGTGACGGCTATTCGCTCAAACAAGCGTGATATTCACTAGGTATACTATCAGGAATATTGGAAATCATGTTTTGCGATAAAGCATTACTAGGCAAAGCGCAAGAATTGTTGTTCAAACCGCAAGCTCTTACAGCATTATTAAGCACTGGTGGTTTCGGTTGTAATAGTTGCGAATGCAAATTAGATTCTACAGCAGAATGCGGCATGTAACTCATCACGGTTTGATGCGGAAGCTTACTTTGTTAGCACTTAAGAAATCAAGACCCATTATAGCGACGTGGAAAAACCAGTTAAATAAATGTTTAAACATCGAAAATTGACATGTAAGTTGCGCGTACCTTTCTGTATTTATCCGGGTGTTATTGGCTGCAAGAACAGCTGTGGGCAATAAGGATTTCTTAGTGATCCTGCAAGCTTCAGGCAAGAAGCGTTTTGGGATAATCGAGATTGTCGAACCAGTGTCTACAACGAATTTTATCTTGTTTCGCTGGTCAAACAATGAAATTATGCCTACCCCTTCTTTTTGCAATTGTGGAAAAACGGGGAATTTTTCCAGATTATAAGTTAGTTTTTTAATTAAAACAGCACGGTGATCGACACCGCGTTGCTTTATTCTCATATCTGCTGTGATAATAGCACGTTCTGGGTGATTGTTGAACATTAATATATCGAGTTTGTTTTGCAACAGTTTGTTGTGGATTCGAACTAAAACTAGAAGGCTGAAATTTAAATTTTTCTGACAGGACAGTTGTCATATCAGTTAATTTGTCAATTGAAGTATTCAATTTACTTAAGCGTTGTACTGGCGAAGCATTAACAGGTAAAACAGTTTATACAGTATTGTTTGGAGCCACCAAAGCGCTTAGTTTATGAATTTCATCCAGTTTCGCTGTCAAACCTTCAATTGATAAGTGGTCGTGAAATGCGAAGATTTTGTGGAAGCTTTGACAGGAAAAACTTCGTTCAATAGCATAGACAATCTTTCAGATCACGTACCGGAATATGCTTGAATCAAACTTTTTTTAATCTTTGGTTATGGGAAATGAGGGGGTTGATCGACAATTAGATCACTTACCTTGCTCAATGCAACATGGGGTAAATGGGTCACTGAAAACTGTCCCCCTGGATGGCAAAGCAGACGGACGTATATATAACGGTTCGCGTAGGGTTGATAGAAGAAATTCAGGTGATTTAAGGGTACCAGGCACCAATTGTATGGGTGAAGACAGGAATCGTCGAATAGACTCAGGATACGGTGCAGGGGCAGGAAATATCCAGAGAATCGTGAACGAACAGTCTGAAATGTCACTCACGTTAGAATTGGTCGCAGGTTGAAGTATTATTTTTCGAAGATTGGTGTTCGAAGTGTTATTTTACGTTGGGAGTCACCATTATGCAGTGTTAGTGGTTAGATTAGCTTAACTAACTGCATTAATATAATAATATTAAATTCGGAGAAATAAAACACAAGGTTTAAGTTTCAAATATCAAAAAACAATGTTTATTTATTAATATGGTTGTAACTCGGCAAATTGCAACCAGGATACATGTAGGTATCCTACATTACTATACCCACGTATTTCGCTTACCTTTACTATCTTCTACTAGTAAGCCCCCTATAGTTCAGTGTACTGTGTTGTACTTGTATATCGTTGTTTACGTTGCTTTGGCTTTTAGTAAACATTTCTGACCACTTTGCTGAGGTAATGTTCTTTGTAACTCCCCATTTCATGTTGCGTTACGTTATTAAATAGTTCTCTCGAGGCAGTTGGTTTTCGAATATGGTTTTTCCGCGAACCCCTCTCTTGACGTGGCGTTATGTTGATTTTACTCAAGGAACGCTCAATCTTCGAGATCTACGCCTGCGAAGAATTTCACGGTGCGGCGCTTCTTCGACAGCGAGGGTGGTCAAGGCAGACTAGGCTCGAAACATTTTATTTAGAAGCCACCTCCTGGTATTTGGCATAGCTTTAACTAGTGGGCCATGAAAACCTTGAGTTTCTGTAACAAATAATATATGCAGAACGGCGTCTCTTCAATCACGTTCAGGCCGATATCCCGCTGTGGTGAGAGTTTCCTTTTTAGTTTTTTTGTGAGTTCTAATTTCGTGGCAATTAGGCTTGCTTTTATGTCTAATACTTCCAAGTCTCCGGCTTCCAGGCATCAAGCTGATATGAATTGCGGTTTCCTTGCGCTCTACCCTGTTGCCGAATTTCATCGTGGCAAACGGCTTTTGCGGCGTGAGTCACATAATTTCCTTCGGCTACAGCAGCCGCCTGTATTCGCTTCAGATCCCTATTGAACAATTCCAGAAGCTGGCGAGACCCTCAATACGATCGCTATGATAGTGCTTCCAACTACGTTTCATGAGTACATGTATTGATTTTCAGCTTGCTCGTTTTATTTATCGGTAAAGGGCTATTGTCTAAGAATAAACTGAATTATGAAAGCTGAAATTTTGTATGTACCTAATAATTGTAATTTAAATTTTAAAAGTTTGCAAGCCTGGGTTCGAGCGTTTCTTTATCAGGGCAGCCATGAATGTTGCTCTCGTCGGAAGTTTTAGTCTGTTGTATACAACGTATTTCGAATTTGTGTGTTATAATTTGAGTGACTCCAACTCATTTATTTGTTAATGGGCCTTATTGGGCCTCCAGATTTAATTATGATGTTAATTGTAACACTGTTCACGATATTAAATTCTATTAACTGTTGCTGGTTTATATATTTTTTGTACTATACTACGGTCCCTCATGAACCTGCTAGTGGTTGTTTTTAAGGTTTAGGTGGATGTAAGAGGCTTACAAGGTAGGTGGTGATTTGATCGGTAGCTAGATTTGTTTTTTTGTTGAGTTTAACGACTGGTGCCCAATTTGTGTTAATTTATGAGTTTATATTTAATAATTGTAGGGTTGTGTTGCAGAGGTAGCACTTTTGATGCCAGGCGGTCGCACCACGCAGAAATGACAAGGATGGCTTGGCATGACTGGTCCTCGTAAGACGCCCAACTTGCAACTTATGGCTCCACGTGCCACACTCTGGATAACTGCACCGACCTGCAGGCTAAACTAAGTTGTGGGTAGCCAGATATGGTAAATTCAGATGATACTCGGCAGCAGCTATATCATTAGTGAACATTGACGGAGATCACAGAGACCGGTACGGTTTTGTATCACACAGTTATAAGCATGGTTGTAGCAACTTTAATGGTTATAACACTGCGGTGTAGAAAGTAAGGGGAACCTACTACACTATCTTCTCACGAGAATCTTTAATGAATATGAACTCACAAGGATATTCCGTTTTGTAATGCGATCCGGCTAACACCCACTCTTCAGCTTCCAGGGCGGGGAGTGTGAAATGTGCGACTGGCCATGCTGGGACGGACCACTGGAAAATATGCAACCAGCGATGAACTTATTACAATCAAACTAAGATCTCCACTAAAAATTGACACTTGGAACGTGCGGGAGCTGCGGCATGTGGGAAAAATACGAGGACGAACTAATACGATGCGGAGTTCATTTAGCTGGAATTTCCGAAACAAACTGGAAAGGTGAAGGCCACTTTACAACTAATGGAGACAATATGATATACTTCTCCGGTAGAGAACATCATAACCATGGAGGTATAGCAATATGGGTTAGCAAACAACTTAACAAAAGTGTAATATCAAGCAGTCAACGACAGAATCTTATGGCTAAAACTTAAAGCATTCCCATTCCATTGACATCTTATCCAGATACACGCCCAAACAGCGGAATCTGATGAGGAAGAAATAGATTGTTTCTATAATCAACTAGCCAATGTAATGGCACAGATCCCAAAGAGAGGGCTGTTAATGGTGGTAGGAGATTGGATTGCCAAAATTGGCTCCATCAAAAACGAACACCATCTTAGACATCTACTTAGCTCGTATGGTATAGGAGCAAGAAATGATAGAGGAGACAGACTTATGCAATTCTGTGTTGAACATGAGTTGAATATATCTAACACAATGTTTACACAACCCATCAGGAGGTTATACACCTGGGTGTCACCTGGTGATCGATACCGCAACCAAATTGATTATATACTAATTAGACGACGATGGAGCTCTTCTGTACTCGATACAAGAACTAGACTTGGTGCAGATTGTGGTAGCGATCATCAACTATTAGTAATTACTATATGTCTCAAGCTCAAAACCTGCCCAAGAAAAAAACTACAAAAGATGCGGACACCGAACGACCCAGGCCACTTCCAAATAACTTTCGCTCTGCAATGGCACGATATCAATAATGATGAAAATCCAGACACGTTATGGAAATCTTTGCGTGAACGAATAGAAAAGACCATCAACGAGTCACCTACTTCTTCAAACCCCAAGCCAAACCAAGACTGGATTTCCAAGGAAACATTTTCTCTGATAGCGGCTCGAAGAGAACTTAAACAAACAGGTATTCTGTATGAAAATAGCCAAGAACAATATCGACTACTGAACAGAGAAATCCAGAGGGGATGTCGTGCGGACAAAAACAAATTTTATGAAGATCTTTGTAAGAATATGCAAAGCCATGCGGATAATAATAATAATAATGATAATAATAAGCTTACCACGAAAGCTGGAAAACCAAGGCAACGCATGAAATGGACCACACAAATGAATGAAAGTATCATGCGCTGCTACTTCACAGCAACTAAAATAGAGACAGATATGACGTCATACAGATCAGAGATGCACAAATTATTTACTGAGGAAAATCCTGAAATTAATGTCACAGAACAGCGAGTGGCAGACCAACGAAGAACAATCACTAGGAATAATCTACTGTCCGCAGAATATGTACAAGAAATCAAAAGAAGAGTCGAGATCCAGATCAGACGCGAAAATATAATAAATGATATCCACATTGACGTCGATGAAAATCAACCAGGACATATAGAAGAACAAGTACCCGAAGACCAAGAAAATCGAGAAGAACAAGCTCACGAAGAAGAAAAACAACAACGTCAAAGTCAGGTAATCACTCCAAACAATATACTTTCGGGAAAAAACGGGCAAGATGACCTGAGAAAAGCACTTCATGAAGCTATCATTAAATATAACGGAAGTGACCCTACAATGAGACCTAAAATTCCTAAACAAAGTACATCCTCACGACTAGCAAAAATTGTAGAAAATATGAACACAGTTCTACCTGAGTTCTTAGAACAAAGTAATAACTTTACAGATCTTCACACCCTAATATATTGTGCTGCTCTCACCTGCAGTAAACAGAACGGAGCCAAAATTGTGGACACTAAATTGGAAGATCAAAAGCTAAAACCCAACAGAGGCATTCCTAAATGGCAGAAAAGATTAGAAACTAGATGTGAAAAACAACGGAAAATGATCAACCAACTGACGCAATACAAAATGGGCAATAGAACTGAAAAATTAATGAGAGAAGTAAAGAAAATCTTTCAAAACTATAAAATACATACAAAATACGATGAATACAACATACAAGTAGATGAGTTTTTAGATACACTTAAACAGAAACTCGCTGCCCTAGCTAAAAGATTAAAAAGATACAAAGAATGTAATAAGCGAAGATGGGAAAATAGACAATTCCGAGAACGAGAAGGCATATTCTACCGAAACCTGTTTAACACTAAAACAACTCTAACAGAAATGCCCACAATAGAAAATATAGAGGAATACTGGTCAAGGATGTGGTCGGACGAAGAGAGCCATAACCAACAGGCTCAATGGATAAATGCAGAAAAAGAAAAATATGCTGCCTCGAACGAAATGAATTTGGTAGCAGTAACAAAAGAACAAGCTTCCAGAGTGATAGCAAAAACACAAAATTGGAAGGCACCCGGAGTAGATGGGCTCCACAACTACTGGTACAAAAAATTTACTCCTGTCCACGAAGAACTTGCAAGACATATTAATATTTTTATTCTTAACCCAAATACATTACCAGCCTTTATTACCCAAGGAATAACATACCTCTTACCAAAATGCCAAAACGTTAAAGATCCAGGAAATTTCCGACCAATTACATGCTTGCCAACGATCTATAAAATCATAACGGCGCTAATAACGGATATGCTATACTCTCACTGTGAAGAGAACTCTATAATAGCAGAACAACAAAAAGGATGCCGGAGGAAATCCCAAGGATGCAAGGAACAATTAATAATAGATCAAGTCGTAATGAGCCAAGCACACAAAAGGAAACGAAACATACATACCGCTTTTATAGATTATAAAAAGGCATTTGACTCTGTTCCACATACCTGGCTGCTAGAAGTTCTAACATATATAAAGCAAGCCCAATTCTAATCGAGTTTCTAAGAACCATAATGAAAACCTGGAGTACTACGATAAAGGTTTACACCGATACAGAATGTCTAATGACCGAAAACATAAAAATCAAACGGGGAATATTCCAAGGAGACTCCCTAAGTGCATTATGGTTCTGCTTGGCGCTTAATCCACTGTCAAATATGTTAAATGATACGAACAAAGGCTACAAACTTAAATTAAATGAAAACATGGCCTATAACTTGTCCCACCTTATGTACATGGACGACATAAAACTTTTCAGTAGTACTTCAGACCATCTCAAACGTCTACTAAAACTAACAGAAACATTTAGCAAAGACGTGCGTATGACCTTTGGAATAGACAAATGTCAGACACTAAGTATCAACCAGGGAAAGAGAGAAATACTAAACTACAAGACTCAAGACGAATCCACACTCAAAGTTATGATAGAAGGCGACACGTATAAATATTTGGGTCTACAACAATCGAGACTGTTAGAGAGTAAAAAAGTAAAAGACGAACTTGAGTCTAAGTACATACAGCGACTTAAAGCCATAACTAAAACGAAATTAAATGGAAAACATACAATCAAGGCCATAAATACATTTGCGACACCTATACTTACCTACTCGTTTGGGGTTGTGAACTGGACAGATACTGATATTAACAACCTGAAAAGAAAAACCAATAAGATACTTACTGAAGCTAGACTACATCATCCTAAGTCTGCAACGGAAAGACTGACCCTACCAAGAGCAGAAGGCGGGAGGGGACTCATAGACATTAAAAATTTACTAAATAAACAAAAAACATCCTTAAGAGAATATTTTATTACAAAAACAAATACATCTGAGTTACACCGTGCAATAGCTATATCAGATAATAAATATACTCCGTTAGATCTATCCCATGAAATAGAATTTCCTATAACAACAAAAGAAGACAAGCATTTATCCTGGAAGCAGAAAGCTCTACATGGAAAGCATGCTCATGACTTGGCTCAGCCTCATGTCGATCCAGAAGCGTCGAACGCGTGGCTGTGCAGAGGTGACTTGTTTCCTGAAACAGAAGGCTTTATATTAGCTATACAAGACCAGGTAATTAATACTAAAAACTATAGAAAGTATATTATTAAAGACGGCACCCAGGACGACTCTTGTAGAAGATGCGGAAGTGCACCCGAAAACGTCAATCACATTATATCGGGATGTCAAACTCTAACTCAAAATGATTATAAAGCTAGGCATGACAATGTAACTAAAATATTACACCAAAAACTATTGATAAAGTTTAATCTTAAAACCGAAACCGAACCATATTATAAATATGATCCGCCTAAAGTAATCGAAAATCACTTGGCCCGGATATATTGGGACAGGAGTATTATCAGCGATAAAACAATTCCTCATAACCGACCCGACATTACACTGGTAGACAAAGAAGCCGAAACCGGATTTTTAATAGACACTGCAATCCCTAGCACTTCTAACTTACTACAGGCACATAACGAGAAACTACGAAAATATACAGAGTTAGCAATAGAGGTAAAACAGATGTGGAAATTAAAAAATGTGTATACAATACCTATAGTCATATCTGCTACTGGTGTAATCCCTCGAACACTAGGTACAATGCTACAAAAACTGGATATCGACAAGAACACCTATATCGAGATGCAAAAATCGGTCATCCTCAGTACCTGCAACACAACCAGAAAATTCTTGAATACATAATGTAACACAAAAACAATACAATAATATTACTTACCTTTACCTTGGCATCACGCCCGTGAGGTAATTACATCCGTATGTATAGTACGAGAGAAAACAAACATATAATAATAATAATGTCTTTATTGTTATCACTAAATAAATAATTCCAATTCTTTCAATTGAATTCACAATTCAAGATAACAAAAGGCGAAGTTCAGTAATTTTGGTAAAATTACTGCTCTTCCACTTAACCTAGTTACAATAGTTAATATAATAGATAATTACTTATATGCCATCAAGATAATTTAATTTAGTGACTTATATGCCATAGAAATAATTTAGTGTCTTAGTGACATGACTATCAGTTTACCTGTAGGTTTATAACAAAAACAATTTGGTGAACTGACCACTGGTCTAAGAAGGTATTCAGTTATTTAGAAAATACGTGAAGATACTGTTATTACATTTTGAAGACGATGATTCCTTAAATAAAGATGGTAAGGAGTTGTAGACCTTAACAATATTATCTGAAAACGAGCGACAAAACATGCTAGTTGTATGGAGAGGCGGCGTAAGCAGTCCTTGACTCCTTACGTTAATATTATGTATATCACAGCGAAATTTAATCTTTTTAAATAGGTATGGTGGAGTTTTAAAAATAATGATCTTATGAAATAATGAACACGAATGTACCATTCTTCTTTTTAACATATTGAGCCAATTGAGTCCTTTTAACTTATGAGAAACGTGATCTCTCCTTCTTAAACCAAAAATTAATCTTATACAACTGTTTTGTATTCGTTGTATCCTGGTTACATCAGTACTGTCCAGACAAGGCCCGTATACTGAATCGCAAAAGTTAAAATGAGATAGAACTAAGGATTCTAGCAAAAGTTTTTTTACATTTTTAATTAAGTATGTGTCTATTAGAATAAATATTTTTCAAATTTGCATAAGCTTTTTGAATACTAAGACTAACGTGTTTTTTGAATCTTAGATCAGAATCTATATAAAGTCCAAGATTACGTGCAACGTCGACAACAGGTAGCTGAGTGTTATTAACCATAATTTTCAATTGGTCAACTTTAGCTTTCGGAGACTTAGGCGCGCCAAATAGGACAACCTGAGATTTAGAGGGATTAATTACCAAAGAATGGTTTTCTGCCAATGTAATTAAATTATTTAAATCAGTGTTAATCATATTGTTTGCTGTAATAATGTCATTGGGATCAAAAGAATGGTAAATCTGGGTATCATCGGCATAAAAGTGAACACTGCAAGATTTTATAACTGTATCAAAATTAGAAGTGTAAGTTGCATATAATAATGGACCCAAAATTGAGCCTTGCGGCACACCATTTTTATAGAGCGAATCTCAGATTTCTGGTTTGTTAATTTTACAAGCTGCGATCTATCGGAAAGGTAATTCTTAAATAAAAGAATTGCATTATTACTGAGTCCAACATAATGTAAAATAGCCAATAACATACTGTGATCTAATGTGTCAAAAGCTTTTGTAAAATCTAATAAAACAAGACTAGTTAATTGACTATTATCAGTGGCGACCAATATCATCAACTATTTTCAACAGTGCAGTTGTACAACTAAAGCCTTTTCTAAATCCAGATTGAGTAGCAGGGAGTAATGCATGTTCATTTAGAAATTTTCTTAACTGGGTGTCCATTATTCTTTCTAAAATCTTAGAAAGGGTAGGTAAAATACTAATCGGCCTAAGATCACTGAAACTACTTGGGTTATTCACTTTAGGAAGTGGTATAACACAGGCAGTTTTCCAACATTTTGGAAATACACTGTATTTCAGGCAGTAGTTAACAATGTGCGTTATATGTGACAATAGGTAAGGACAACAAAGTTGAATTAATTGTATTCCGATATCATCAGTGCCAGTCGATTTCGTTGTAATAGTTTCAATGATCCCAGATACCTCATTTTTGGACACCAAGCTAAAGGAAAATTTCATACTAACATCAACTTTGCAATTACTTTTATAAAATTGTATCAAATTTTGATCAGGTGTTTTCGCAATACGTTGCACCGAACCAATAAAATAGTCGTTAATACTATCTGCAACTTGTAAATTTAAGGGCAGGTTTGATTTTTGAGTTTTGTTATGAACATTTAAATTTTTTAAAGTTTTCCAAAGCGTGTTCTTATCACTTACTCGAATCTGATATTCCAAGTATGCCTTCTTTTCCCGCCTTA
Organism: Agriotes lineatus; assembly: GCA_940337035.1. NCBI lineage: Eukaryota > Metazoa > Arthropoda > Insecta > Coleoptera > Elateridae > Agriotes > Agriotes lineatus. The sequence continues at coordinate 101,298 of CALNHX010004801.1, read as the reverse complement.
TAGCAGAGGAGGTAAGATTTCGTAGGGACTTATAATAATCCCAATGTTGTACAGATTTGGTACGCTTAAATCTCGATAGAGCGCTGTCACGTAATTTCTGCATGATTTGAATTGTTTGTGTTAGCCAAGGGGAAGGAGGTTTAGAAAATTTTGCTATTTTAATTGGGGCATGGACGTTAAGTAATGTTTGCAAGTTATGATTTAGAAATTGCAATTTATCATTAATATTATTAAAACAATAAATAAGATTCCATGGTATAGATTCCAACTGATAATTAAAATCAGCGATATCAAAATGCTTAAAATCTCTATACGTTCGAATAGAGACCGGAGGTGACTCGGATTCAACTAATATTTTGCAGAAGGTAAGTGAATGATCTGCTAGATCCTGAACTTCTTTTACACCTGACTCAATGACAAAATTTTTAATAGAGACAATTATTATATCTAACAATGTTTGTGATGTTGATGTAATACGTGTAGGTTCTGTAATGATTTGGCTAAGATTAAACGTATTGATAAAATTCAAGAAGTATTTTGATTTAGACGTATCATGATGAAGTAAATTAATATTAAAATCACCAGTGCAAATTATTTCATCGGAGTAAGGTATAATTTCTGAATAGGATTTTTCAATTACGTCAAAAAAATCGTTAATTTTAACCCATTCAGGACGATAAGCTACTCCGATTGCTATATTTTTCTTGTTTAAATTGATTTGTATCCAAAGCTGCTCACATAGATCACGTGTAATATTAACAGTTTTATAAATCAGTGTATTACTTACATAAAGAGCTACTCCGCCACCTCTTTTGCCTGTTCTGTCTTTTCGAATCAAGGAATAACCATGAATTAAAATAGTCTCGTCCCCAAAATCCGCTGATAGCCACGTCTCCGTCACCGTGATAATACTGTAGTTGTTACTTGCAATGTAATCTCTAAAAATACCAAAATGAGCAGGTAAAGATCTAATATTAATGTTGGCTATAGTAATTTCCATCATTATTAAATAAAAATTCTAAATAAAGATAACAATAACTGATTTATAACTAACAATACAAAAACCTAATAGTGAAAAATATTTTAATGGCAATCAATAAGTGCAAACCGAAACAGCGAAGCTCCTAAAAAACATAACAATAATTTTAATGCGCCTGTACCAATAATAAATCCAAATCAAAAATCTTCTGGAGTTGTTATCCTCTTGATGCTGTTATTCATTTTTACAAAGATTCGGCCATCGTGTGTCCAAACATTTTGACGAGAGTACTTGTTAGTCGCCTCTTTAAATAATTTAACCCTTGCCATTGTTAAGTCTTCTGTAATAATGATGCGGCTCCCTTTTAACTGTTTTTTTTTATTTCGGAAGGCCATTTCACGGGCTTGGTACGACGTGAACTTGACGATGACGGGCCTAATGGAAGTAGCTCCCCGTTTCCCAACTCTGTGCAATCTATCTATGCAACTATGATTTATGTTGGTATGCATTTTGTTATTAAAAACATCTAGTACCGTATCGAGTAGCTTTTCGTTATCCTTTTCTACTAGACCAAATATTCTTAGTGAGTTGCGGCGAGTGTATTGCTCGAGATTATCCATATCGTTTACACACTTCACATTCGCAGCCTTGAGCTCTTTCACCTGGCTTTTTAGTTCGTCAACTTGGGCGTTTAACTCCAGGAATTTGTTGTTAATTTGCTCCGCCACTATAGTTGCAACAGCGTCGGCAATTGATTTAATGAATTTTTTATCTTCTAAAACTCTCTCCATTGTATTAGCAATAATTTGATTAATATCTTCCATTTGATCTCTTGTAAATGGCATGATTAAATGGTAGCACTACTAAACACAGATCCACCAGTGATTACTACTTAGGACTGAATATTTAGATAATATATATAAGGTGTTTAACTGACTAGTTGGCACGGCGACTGTATATTTTATAAAATTAGCAGGAGCACCGCACTATACGTCTACACTCGAGGACGGCACATCGCATCGACGGATAGAGGAGAATATAAAGAACTATTTAAGAACTATTTAAGACTATAAAGAAAGTGACAAAAAAAGTTTAAACCATCTAATTGGGCGGTCAAGGACAACCATGAAACTCTAGTCTACGATATCGATGCAATTGTTGAGGTATGGCGTGAGTACTACGGTGGACTATATGAAGACCCTTTAAGAACACCTATAAGAATTAATTTACATGGATTCGAAATGGAACCCGATATTTTCCCGGAGGAGGTGGATGCAGCCATAAAAAACTCGCTGTTGATAAAGCGGTTGGTATAGATCAGCTTCCAACAGAAATCATCCAACTGCTTGGAGAACACGGTAAAACGCTATTACACCAGATATGCCAAAGGATCTGGACAACATGTGAGTGGCCTGATAACTGGACAACGTCGGTTATAATTCCAATACACAAAAAGGGGCAAAAAATAACTGTGATAATTATCGTTTGATTAGCTTGATACCCCATGCCAGTAAAATCATGCTATATATAATAAAAAAACGACTGAGCGCATATATATCTTGGCAAATTGCACCAGAACAGGCTGGCTTTGTCAAGGGACGAGGCACAAGGGAACAGATCTTGAACGTCAGACAACTGATCGAGAAAGCCCGAGAGTATTCATCATCATCATCATTACCAACGTTTAACTATTCCATTTTTGGACATACGCCTCCCGTAGTTGTTTCCATAATAGTCTATTTGTAGCTGCTCCCATCCATCGTGTACCAGCTATTTTTACTAAGTCATCCCTCCATCGGGCTCTTGGTCTTCCTCGGCTTCTCTTCCCAGTACGTGGCCTCCATTCGGTCGCCTTTCGGCTCCACCTTCCGTCCTCTCGCCTCATAATATGCCCAGCCCACTGCCACTTCTGAGATGGTACTCGTTTTGCTACGTCTTCTACTCTTGTTTTGTTGCGAATATATTCGTAAGTAAGGGTAGGCAACACGCATTGGTCGAATATTTTAGTTTTTCTATGTTTGGGTAGGTTTGCCTTGAAGACATTTCTCAATTTTCCGAATGCCGCCCAAGCCAATTTTATCCTTCTGATACTTCCGCTGTCTGCGCCTTTTCTGACATTGTTAGTGACTGTCCCAAGTATATGTATTCCTCCACTAGATGTATTTGGTTGTTATCTATGTGGACTGGTCTTCCTTCTTCTGCGTTGGTCATTATCTTTGTCTTTGATAAGTTCATGTTCAGTCCAACCTTCCTTGAGGCGTCATGAAGTTGTAAGATCATTTGTTCTAGCTAATCCATGTCATTTGATATAACTATGATATTATCAGCGAATCTAAGGTTTGAGAAGTATTCGCCGTATATTTACACCTTTTTCGTCCCAGTCTAGTGTCTTAAAGACGTCTTCCAGTAAATTAGTGAAGCGTTTTGGCGAAATTGGATCACCCTGTCTGAGTACTCGTTCAATGCGTATTGGGCTTGTTTCTTCATATATATATGTACCTTTATAGTTGGGTTTTCGTACATGCTGCTTATTAGTTTTATACGTATATCTATAATCTATCCTGCATCTTTTAAGTGCATTCGTTAGTGCTCATGTTTCTACAGCATCGAAGGCTTTTTGGTAGTCTATGAAGGCCATAAACAGGGGTTGATTAAACTTATGTGATTTTTCCATGATTTGTTTTATGGTGTGTATATGATCGATGGTGCTATAGCCTTGTCTAAATCCTGCTTGTTCGGGAGGCTGGAATGCATCGAGTTTTGCTGTTATTCTGTTAATGCTAATTCTGGACATTAATTTGCTGAGATGTGCTAGTAGTGATATAGGACGGTAGCTCTTCAGTTCCTTTTTGTTTACATTCTTAAATATCAGAATAACTCTAGCGTCTTTCCAAGAAGTCGGGACTTGGCCCAATTCTAAGCAGAGGTTTAAAAGGTTTTCTAAGTGATTTAAAATTACGTTGTCCGCCATTTTGATCATTTCAATGATCACGCCCTCTGACCCTGCAGCCTTGTGGTTTTTCATCTGCTTAAGGGCTATCTTGATTTCGTATTTAGAAATGGGTGGTATATCTTCTGCGAAATGTTTGCTTAGCCGTGCTCGTTTATCAGTTGGACTGCGACCCGGTTCGGGAGTCTTTGATAAATATAGCTCCTGGTAGAAGTTCTCTACTCTTTTTAGAATTTCCTGACGACTTGTAAGCACTTGTCCTGATTCATCCAGTAAATTTATAATTTCTCTCTTCCCTGTTTTTATCCTTCTTCTAAATACTCGCGGATCCCTGTTTTCTTCTATCGTTTGTTTTATAACTTTTTTGTTGTATTCAGCAACGTTCCTTCTTACTTCTCGCCTTATCTCTCTGTTAACCTGTTGTAGCTCTTCTCTTGTCATCTTAAATTTTTCTTTATTTCTTTTCTTTATTAGATCTCGAGTTTCTTGCGTCAATTTTGTGTTTTTTTTGCTTGTAAGTTTTAGATTTTACTAGTTCTTCTGTTGCCCTTAGTATGTTCTCTGTAATACAGCTGATAAGTTGTTCAATGTCTGGGACAGCATTTTCATTCCTGAATTTAGATGTTAGATCGTTTTTGTACTCTTCCTTGTATTTTATCAGTGTTTCGCTATCTTTCCCTCTGTTTCTTTTTCTTATTAGTTTTTGTCTTTCTAATGCGATATCTATTTTTATTTTAGATCTTACAAGACGATGGTCACTTGTTTGTATACAGTTTAGTACAGTAACATCGGTGAATATTCTCGGTCTATTGGTAATGATGAAATTGATTTCATTCCTTGCCTTTCCATCTGGGCTTTGCCAGGTCCACTTCCTATGTTCTTTTTTGTAGAAAAATGAGTTCATAACATGCATTTGGTGGCTTTCCAGGAAATTTACGAGTGTATGGCCTCTTTTATTACGTTTTTCTACATTGTGTCTCCCGAGGAATCGCTCACCAGCTTGGCGTTTTCCCACTTTCGCATTGAAATTTCCTATTAGCATGGTATAAAAAGATTTTTCCTGGTTCAATGTCGTCTCGATGTCTTCGTAAAACTGTTCCACCTCGGTATCGGTGTGATCGGATGTTGGGGCGTACACCTGAATTATTTTTAGGGAGTATCTTTTTGACAGTCTAAATATTATGTATAATACTCGAGATGATATTCCTACTGTAGAGCTTATAATTTTTGCCCATTTGGGATGAATTAACATGCCCACTCCGTTCCAGCTATTATCGTTTTCTTCTTTGGAATAGAACAGTTTCCCGTCTGTGCATCTTATCAGTTTTTTCATCTTTTCTCGTAACTTCACTAAGGCTGATGATATCCCAGTTTATATATTTGATTTCCTCTTCAAGTTGGACAAATCTATCTTCGGCGAGCAGTGAATTGGTGGTACAAACATTAAGTGTAAGGGGGATTTTTTTTTGTCATAAGGTTCTTAGCTGGTAATTTGCGTAACGAACTTTTGCCCCCCCCCCCTTTCCCAGAATCCTTGGGGCTGACCGGTTTGCCGGTGTGGGACTGCGAGCGACACTCTCCACCCACCTGGGGTACTTGAGTTTAGTATTACACCCCACTTTATCTGTGCTTCGTAGATTACAGTAAGGCCTTCGATAATGGTAATTGGAGAAAACTGTGGGTCACACTTACTAACTGGGAGTTCCACTGCACTTGATAGAACTTGTCCATCGCCTATATGGCGATGCCAAAGCCATAGTTAAAGTAAACGGTGTAGTATCGGAACAATGCGCAATCATGAACGGTGTACGACAAGGATGTATTCTCACCCCATGCACAGAAGAAGTTATGAGACTAGTCCTTGAGGAATGGGAAGGAGGTGCAGTACTTGGAGGACATAAAATCTCCAATTTAAGATTTGCAGACGATAAAACACTTGTTGCAGAAAGCGCCGACAAACTCGAAATGTTGCTGCAAAGCCTCGAACAAGTAAGTAACGAGTATGGGCTCCAAATAAACTATCGGAAAACGGAAACCCTCGTAGTAGATAGGGAAAATAACAACCATCCGATAATACAACTGATTGGAGCATGTGAGGTGGTCCAAGATATAATATATTTTTGCTCCGTAATAAATAACAATGGAGACTGTTCGCAAGAAATCAGACGCAGGATACAACTTGGCAGGACCGCCATGACCCAACTCAGTAACATCTGGGTAGACAGGAATATCCGCAAAGAAATTAAGATACGATTAGTTAACACCTTAGTATTCCCTATTTTCCTTTATGCCGCAGAAACGTGGACTGTTCGGGAAGCTGATTGCAAAAGAATAGATGCGTTCGAGGGGTACTGCTGGCGCCGTATGCTGCGTATCCCATGGAATGCACGGCGTACAAAACGATTCGGTACTAGAAGAGATACAACCATCACTTCGTCTCTCGTCAATGGTAAACGAACGCATTCTCCTTTTTCTGGGCCACATAGCGCGCCGAACCGACAGTCTGGAAAAAATGTCATCTTGGGCAAATCTAATGGAAGAAGAAGAGGGGGAAGATCGCCCCAACGTTGGTCAGATATTACTAAGAAGGTGCTTAGTCAACCTCTCCAGTCGGCGATTCGGGTAGCTCAAAACCGACAAGAATGGAAGTCTCGAATCAGCGAAAATGTGAAATAAAACAGTTAAAGATCACAACACATCAGAATGATGTTATGATGGAAGAAGAATTTAATACTAAGGCAGCTGTTGCCTAGTCCAAACTTACACTATTTTTTTCTCCCGGAAGTCAAAGCTAGCTATGGCTGTGTCTACCCCTCGTTTAACGGTGGTGCATCTTCTGTTTTTTAGTTTCTTATTTTTGTAGCATGCATGTTATCAAAATTATTCTTGCTTTTTAAGGTGTTTATTTTTAATATCTTTATTCTTGCTTCTTTTGCTTGTTTTACAGCATTTCTACATTCTTCGTCCCGACAACCGGTCTTCTTTCTTCTCTTTGTTTTTCCTATCCATTTTGCAGTCACTTCCTTTATAATCCATTTGCATCTATTCAATTCAATATTTTGTGTTTACGGGCGTAGCTCCAATTTTTTTGTTAGCTCTTTTTAGAAATGTGTTTTAACTGTTGCGCTTTATAGTTTATTCACATTAAACTTATTTTCATCCCAAGGATTTTTTTGTTTTACTTTACTATTACGAACATGTTCTTTGAATTCGTATCATTAGTTTCTGACGTCTTGCTGTCTATATGATCATGCGATCTATTCGGTTCCCTGTTTTTCTATTGGATGTATTCTTGCTATTTTGTGGATATATTTGTGATCTTTATGATCATGTTATTTTCGATAGAGAATTGTATTCATCTTTTCCCGCTGTTTATTAATTTCTAAATGTTTTCTTTTTCCACTGCTGGTTTTCCTATATATTTGTTTTCGTACTATTTGCGCATTTAGATCCCTTAACAATATTTGAATATTCTATTTTGGTATTCCTTCAATAATACATATCTTTTCGTAAAAATAATCTTTAGTTTCAACAGCATTTTCTTCTATTGGGGCATATAATATCGCTACAAAAAAAAAACTAAGACAATGTCTAAAGCCATTAACCTTGGATTTTTATTATTTTAGTTGATAAAGTGACCTTAACTATAATGCGAATAATTTAAACCTGTTATGTCATATAAAATTGTAATATTAAATAAAATTCCAAATAGTTATATCGTTTTCTAAGCAAGAAATAATCCTAGTTTTTGAAACTAAACTTACTCTGGGCAAGATTGACGGTGGCGATTTTAAATTATTTATTTATTCACATCCCAGCTATCAATTAGGAATTCATATTCACACAGTTAAATAATATAACTTTGTCCTAGTTTTGTTTTGGTAGCAATAGTACATTTAATAGACTTTATTTCCCATATCTTCCCCTTATCCTGATCATGTATGTCTTATCGGAAATTCCTAAAATATCCTACTAACAGATTCTTATTTCTTTACTGCAAAACATATTCCATAGTGTATTTTTGTCCCACCACTATTGAATAACTATAGAGGACGTTAAAAATTTTAGTGGCTCTGAATTTTATCTCCTGTACAGCAATTATATCTACATTGTACTTTCTCGTTTATCGCTCCTATTTGGTACATACTCCTGGCATTCCACGTACCTATTCGGATTGTATTGTTATTAGCTGCTCTAATGAATTATTTTAAGAAATGCTTTAAAAAATGCATTACAGAAAAATGTTTGCTTATGATTTTTTGTATTTCGCCATAATAGAAAATTATACCAAATATATCTGTTAATAATTATAAAATTTCAAATATATTTACGGCTTCATATTATATTATAATTAATTATTAGTGCAATTTACTTTTCCAAATTTCTAGCTGTATTATATAAATTATTAATAATAAACTTTATAATTAATAATTTAGTAAATACTTGTTTTATAAAAATTAAAAACATAAAAATTGTTGTAAAAATCTTTTTACTTAGAGGGAAAAATAATTAAATGATTATTTCTGTTATATGTTTGCCTTTTATTTGGGTTTCATTCGTAATTTTACTTTACTTTTATTTTCTATCTCTCTTACACGTATGTATAGGGCTTTAATAAGCTTGATAGCACTGTACTATTTCATTTTCTTACTCTATGTTTCGGCTAGGTTTTTGCGAGCTTCAATGTTGCAGTTTCTAGTTTACTCCGATATTCTTAAAATTCTTCGAAAATTCTAGGAAAACTTAATCTTCCAAGTTTCTGTGAGCTTTGACAAACATTTAAAACACCTGTTGCAAGAAAAGTAATAAAACCAACTGCTCAACTTGAATAATTACTTTTACGATTTTAACGACTAGGAATGCACTGGGAAACGTTACTTCATAAAAAGCTTCATTATGAGTCGTCACCGGAATTTTAAATGAAAGTTCTATTTCGATTCATTTATTGCTTTCATTCAAGATACCATGGAAATACCAATCTTTATCGGATCGTTAACTTAAGTGATCCGCTACGCGTTTCTGAAAAGAAGTCTCTGTCTCTCGTCGAGGATTCTAAACTACAGTTAAATTATATATTCCCACTATGATCTTTTTATAGGTGATTTTTGGGTAAAAGTTAAAAACCACGAAACTTTCATTTTGGCAGCAAGCAGCGTGGATTATAATGTATAAGAACGACAGTAGATGAATATTCAGTGATAAGCTTCTCCAAAAATATGCGTTTTCCTAATGCGACATTCTTAAGGATCCATCTCATCAGCAATGGGTTTCAGTTTCTAATTAGCTTTCTATGCACCATTAAGAATGGTTTGCTCATGGTTCGTTAATTGCGAGAGCAAAGAATGGTACTATACATTAGCTGTAGCTGGGCAGATGGTCATAAAACAAATGAATTTTTAAAGAGCATGGTCATACTGAAATTGAGCGACCTGCTAACCCCAGTGACCAGCAGGTCATCTAAGTAGTGAGTAGTGACAATGCTCCAAACGTTTGACCCAATTTTTGGCAGTGAGCTTGCCGTTATTACCATATAATAACACATGCCTCATTTGCTCATTGTTATCTGATCGGGCAGTCCTTTGATGCTCTCCAAAATTTAGTTAATTGCGGTGATTACAAAACTTTCACTATATCTTGGCGAGTATCTGGACTGCACACGGGATGAATCGAAGATATTTTATTTCTGTTGGGCCCGCGGCGGAGTCAGCTTTGAATGAGAATTATAATGGAATACATTTGTTGGGCTCTAATAACTGTACTTTTTGGTTTTTGTACCGTAAGTGATACTAAGTTACCAAGATGCTAACTGCAAGCCGTGCTTTTGCATTCACATCGTGCGAATTTTGAGTCGCCGTGCTGCAGCGTTTTAAGTTGGAAGTGGTTCAATATACTCTTGATACTGTTATACAATAAGATTACGAGCCGCAGGGCTATAATTTACTAAATGCACGCAGTGGACGATGTAAGTAAGGATATCGGGGTGGCCCGGCCCAAATACTGTGGGAAAGCTCTTTATTTATACTCCCAGAATAAATGCACCGACGCGACACTTCGTTTGCTTTTTTATCTGCGATTTTTTTGTGCTCTCGCGGATTTCATAAATCTGAACGGACGGGGAGGCCAATGGCGGAAAGAGACAATCTTTGGTGGAAGGTTTGCCTATAAATTTCTCATTTTTGAATTTTCTGAGATATACTTTCTCCTGACCTTTCGACTTGTTTGACATAGTTAGCTAATCTTGAGAAAATATAGAAAATGCATACCTATTAATGTCGTTAAACAATGTGTGCTACTTCAATCCCGTACTACGTGTGATACCTACACTATTTCCAGTCATTATTAATTAGTAGCAAATAAATAATGCGAATGTGAATTAGTGCGAAAGTATGAGAGGCTTTAAAATAGTTCAATGACAGTTAATCTCTGAAACTTCTTTGTGGCGTGAATTCATAATTCATATTCTTATTTGGGTATTTCTCCACTCTGCAAATTAAAAATATTAAATAACGAAAATATTAATAACGAACGTTTCGAGGGACAATCTGCCCTCGTTATCAACGAATAACAATTAAAACGAACAAGAACTTAGCTTTTTTTCACTGGAAGGAAAAACGACCAACCTCCAATGAATTTTTTGACATTGACGTTTGTTGATATCTACACCTACTTGATCTCATCTTTAAGAATCGATAGCCAACTATTGTCTAAAAATATTGAGAAAGACGACACGCATTTTTCTTCGTTAAGTAAAATATATGCCGTTTCCTTAATTTTTCGCCTAGTTGACATCGATTCTTTAGACAAGATCTTTGTGTTGTGCCATTGTATTTTATGGTTTTCATCCCAAGCGTGTTCTGCCAGCTTAGACTTATTGAACTGATACGTTAGAGTTAAAGAACATAAAAATATGATGAAAACGTATCAGTTCAATAAGTCTAAGCTGGCAGAACATGCTTGGGATGAAAACCATAAAATACAATGGCACAACACAAAGATCTTGTCTAAAGAATCGATGTCAACTAGGCGAAAAATTAAAAAAGCGGCATATATTTTACTTAACGAAGACAAATGCGTGTCGTCTTTCTCAATATTTTTAGACAATAGTTGGCTATCGATCTTAAAGATGAGATCAAGTAGGTGTAGATATCAACAAACGTCAATGTCAAAAAATTCATTGGAGGTTGGTCGTTTTTCCTTCCAGTGAAAAAAGCTAAGTTCTTGTTCGTTTTAATTGTTATTCGTTGATAACGAGGGCAGCTTGTCCCTCGAAACGTTGGTTATTAATATTTTCGTTATTTAATATTTTTAATTTGCAGAGTGGCGAAATACCCAAATAAGAATATGAATTTCAATGACAATGGTATTACATTAGTTAATTGAATAATTAAATACTATAACGACAATGGTACCAGACAACCTTTTTCCTTTTGTTTTTCTTTTGACGAATATTATTAAGCAGTTACAACATAATAGCTATTTATGCAACAAGTGCTAAAAGTCGACGTTTATGCACGAGACATGTCTCGTGCATAAACGACTTTTAGCACGCGTTGCATACAATATTTTATCTACGACCTTAATTTTACCGTTATTAATCCATAAATATCGATTTAACAAATGTTTGCATCTACGACACTTCTAATTTATGTCATAGAAAAACAGTAGGCCATGCGCGGGCGAATGTTTACGAAGCCAGTGCTGTCAAGGTCAGTTACGAAATGTAATTATTAATACTCTACATCTGAGTGTATTCATTACATAACGCTTTAATTATTTAAAAAACACTTTACCTGTAACGCAAGAAGCCACTAGAATAACTTTACAACTTCACTTCCAGTTCGAAATTGTAGTTTTATAACCTCACTTCACTTTTAGCCCGTGTGCTAAAAGTAAACAGCTGATTTCTTTAACCACGGTAAACTATAAAACGTCACTTTTAGTGAAACAACCTAGCGCTAAAAGACCTACTTTTAGTAGTGGGCGTAGATAAAATAATGTATGAAACAGAAAGATTTTTTAATGATACTTTCTTTTTACTTCCCTCGTCTAAGCGTCAAAGAAAAAATCACTTTCCGATATTTCTTCAGATCTTCACGTATCAGGGTCCCTAGATGACGAAAAATAGGTTTTCTCAATTCTGTCTGTCTGTCTGTTGGCGGTATAACTCAAAAACGTTTGAGGAATACCATATTTTGCATGCAGATTATATGTCTATCTGGCATGAAACCGAGAAAATTTCGAAGAAATATAGATGGGAGGGAACATATTAAAAAATTAAATGTGTTTATTTTTGCGTTAACCGAGAATAGATAATAGTAATTTATTACACAAGACGATAAAGTATCATTTTATCCACGAGTGAATTGTTTAACGTCGAGACGAAGTCGAGACATTAATGATTCAAGAGTGAATAGTAATAACTTTATCGTCGTGTATAATACCATTTTTTTCTATAGCAAGAACTTTAACAATGTCAAAAGAAAATAAGGAAAGTCAATCACATTTCAAAATATCAGTAGCTAGATTGGGTTGCTAGGATAATACGAAGCTGTAATATTTAATTTAAATAACAGATAGAAAATTAAATTACTTTATCTACCCTTAATGTTAAAGTGCTACTTTATCTACCCTTGCTGTTCAAGTAACACTAGACCTTTTGTTTTGGGTCGAATAAAGAACACTTTAACATTTGCTATGGAAAAAAAGTCATAATTTGCGCATAGGTCAGGCTTTACAAATAACGAAAACGGAACCCAATAGGTAAAAAGTTTCAACGATAAATCCGTTCTGTTAAACACAACCGCGCATCGCTAAGCCGGAAGTGGTCCTTGATGGGCCCCTGGATGAGACGACCGGATTTAAATTCGCGTTCGCATGCGCTGTAGTTCGAACCCATCGCCGGTAATGTTTTCTTATTTAACGTTGATTTAATTCACATTACCAAGTGTTTCCTTTAATTGTTATAATATTATTACGAACGTGAAGATATGTGGCAGCGCCCACTTGCTAGAGAAGTTCTGAGTATAGCTCTTTACAGCTTTTTGTAATTTCCAATTGTTCCAATTGGTTGAAAAATAAAAAGTTTGGTTAAGAATATACTGGGTGACAATCAGACTAGGGCCATGTTTATATCTTCTTTATTTATGAATCGATTTGGATAAAATTTTATACCAAGATACTAGACATAATTTCTGATTGGCTGATACATAGTCAAAATGACTGACTTCCGGTTTTACCGGAAATGATACTAACTTTGATTTTTTAAATGGAACACCCTATATATTTTATGTTTTTCTGAATCTACGAGTCAAACTACATATAATAACTACATATAATATCAAATTTAAATTTTTTTAAACAAAAAAATAATTTTTTCAATTTTTATTTTTTACTATAGAAGGCCTTGACTTGGAAAAATATATTCTAATTGACTCTAGCAACTCTTAATAATAGCTATTTTATCAATAAGGTCAATAACAAATCTTTAATAAAAGAATATAATTTGCTAAACTCGTTTTTTAAGAAAAAGTCACTTTTTTTAAATGGCACCTACTAAGGGCCATCTTGCCATTAGATAGAAAAAGTAATTACCAATCTAACGATATGTATCATGCACTACTTTATCTTTATCTGAAACTGAAAATTAATTAATTAATTATTTGTTTAAATCTATTTAAAAAACCAATGTTAGTGTCACTTCCGGTGAAACCGTTAAATGGAACACCCTGTATATTTTATGTTTTTCGGAATCTACGACTCAAATTACATACAACAGTGTTGCCAAATTTGCTTTGGTATTATTAGTTATACATAAAAATATTTAAAAAAATGCATGAGTTACCGAGTAATGGTGGGATAACCATAACATCGTTACGGAGGAAATGCCGTATCACTTTTGCCTGTCCGAAGGCTAAGGTGGCAATCCCACCATCGGACTCGGGTGGTAGGCCAATCCCCTGCTTAACCTTAAATCAAACGATTCTAGAAACCTCAGTAAATGATAGCCGGACTGATAACACGGAGACGATCTTTGGCATGAAAACAAGGACTCGATTTGGTACATGGAATGTAACGACACTTTTAGAATCTTCTCGTCTAAGCCAAGTTACTAAAGAAATGGACAGATATAAATTACAAGTTCTAGGGCTCAGTGAAGTACGCTGGCCAGGTCAAGGGGAGACTAGAACGGCGGATGGAAAGACACTCCTTTACTCAGGCCGGGCAGAGGAAGAAAACAGAGCAAATGGTGTAGGCTTTCTATTAACCAAAGAAGCCAAGAAAAGTTTATTGGAATGGACGCCAGTATCAGATAGGATAATAGTAGCTAGATTCTTTACTAAAGCGAGAAAGCTAACCATCATCCAATGCTACGCTCCCACGCTACCATCTGAAGATGATGAGAAACAAAAATTTTATGAAGCTCTGGAGAAAACCACAAGCCAGCAGAGAAAGGGCGACATTTTGTTAGTTATGGGGGACCTGAACGCCAAAATAGGAGCAGACAACACAGATTTTGAGAGAATCATGGGAACGCATGGCTTAGGAGAACGAAATTTAAATGGCGATTTGTTTATAGAATTCTGCGCGAACAACGACCTATGCATTGGAGGGTCCTTATTCCCACATAAAAGTATTCATAAAATCACTTGGGTCTCCCAGATCAGAGAACGACAAACCAAATAGACCACATTACGATAAAAAAAAGATGGCGTCAATCCCTGGAAGATGTACGCAATAAGAGGGGAGCAGATCTAGCAACTAGTCACCACCTACTCATAGGAGTCTTAAAAATAAAGCTACAAACAAAGAAATCCAAATACCCCAAGATCCAAAAAGAAAACTACAACCTCGCTAAGCTAAAGAATCCCTTCTTACTACGGGATTTCAGAAATAAAGTAAAAGAAAACCTTTCCCAGCAAGTTCACAAAAGAAGGCCAGGAAACGCAGATGGTGAAGAAGAGAGAGTGCAAGAAACACATAAATGGGAAGAATATAAAGAGGGCACTACACACCGCCGCACAAGACGTAATAGTATTAAAAAGATTACAAAAGAGGATTGGATATCGAATGAAACCTGGGGGATCATAGAAGAAAGAAGAGCCATAAAAGGTCGACTAAACGCCGCACAGAACATCGAAAGTAAACAACAGTTAGCACAACAACTATATGAAACCAATAGACAGGTCAAAAGATCAGCAAGAAACGATAAAAGAAGATGGACAAACAATCTGGCACAGCAAGCAGAAAAAGCGGCACAAAGCAAAAACATGAGAGAAGTGTATAGAATCACCAAACAACTAGGTAATAAACGATCATATAGACACAAACCACTGAAGGACAGTTCTGGAAACCTCATCTCAGATGTCGATCACCAAATTAAGGTATGGGAAGAACACTTCGCTGGTACTTTTAGCGAACCTCCAGAAGAAGTAAACATAGACGGAATAAAAGCAACTACATTAAATATTAACAGGGACCCTCCCAACGTATCAGAGATTAAAATAGCACTAAAAAAACTCAGAGAAAACAGAGCAACAGGGCCGGATAAAATCCCAGCAGAATTGCTTAAAGCGGACTTGCAACAGACTACAGCAATAATCCAACCACTAATTAAAGAAATATGGGAACAGGAGAGAATACCTACTCCATGGAAAGAAGGCTTAATAATCAAACTGCCCAAGAAAGGAAACCTCAGTATATGTGATAACTGGCGGGGAATAACACTGCTAAACATGATAAACAAAGTTATAGCCCACATATTACATTCACGGTTGTCTGAACATTTAGAACCGACCTTGAGAGCGGAGCAGGCAGGGTTTAGACCGGAGAAATCATGCATCGATCACATCAACACCCTGCGCATAATAATTGAGCAATCTATCGAGTGGAGAAACACACTGTATATAGCATTTGTAGACTTTCGTCGCGCCTTTGACTCCCTCAATCCACTAGCACTCTGGCAAATCCTAGAAAAGAAAGGAGTACCAATAAAAATCATTAATATAGTAAAAGAGTTATATAAAGACGCAAACTGCAAAGTCTTACATGAAGGAAAAACAAGCAATAATATCCCAATTCTCAAGGGTGTTAAACAAGGCTGTCCACTGTCTCCCCTATTGTTTAATATCACGCTAGACTGGATTATGGAAAACACTGTAAAGCAACAAAGAGGAATCCCATGGAAACTGCATTCGCATCTCCACGATTTAGACTATGCAGATGACATATGTCTCCTTACAAACAATCACAATGACATGCAAACTAAACTTAACATACTCTCCG
Source organism: Agriotes lineatus (assembly GCA_940337035.1). Classification (NCBI taxonomy): domain Eukaryota; kingdom Metazoa; phylum Arthropoda; class Insecta; order Coleoptera; family Elateridae; genus Agriotes; species Agriotes lineatus. The sequence goes on along the minus strand of CALNHX010004801.1, from coordinate 85,087 downwards.
AACAAGCTGCACTTACGGGACTTGAAATAAACATTGCCAAAACCAAAGCACTACGAATCGGGTCTAACAATGACCGACAATTCCACATAAACAACGAACCAATCGAATACGTGAATGAATTCTGCTACCTGGGTAGCATCGTGTCAACAAGAGGAGGCACAGAAGAAGACGTGGAACAAAGGATAAGAAAAGCAAGAGCGGCATTTGGGATGCTACAAGACATTTGGAATAGCCACGAAATAAAAAGAAACACAAAAATACGAATACTTAATACCAATGTTAAATCAGTGCTATTATATGGCTGCGAAACGTGGAAAATGACATCAATAATAGGTAACAAACTACAAACATTTATAAACCGATGCCTGCGGAAAATCACAAAAATTCGGTGGACAGATTACATACCCAATGAAGAGCTCTGGAGACGAACTAACCAAACTAGCATAAGGAAAGAAATACAGCTAAGAAAATGGAACTGGATCGGTCATGCGTTACGCAGAGAAGCAAGCAGCATCGCTAAAGCTGCACTCGATTGGAACCCTCAAGGCAGCAGAAGAATAGGACGTCCCAATACAACCTGGCGGAGAACGATCCAGAAAGAAATAGAAAGAACAGGCAAAACATGGCGGGAAGTCAAACACATAGCCCAAAACCGTACACGATGGCGAACATATGTTGAGGCCCTATGCTCCACTTCAGGAGTGTGAGGACAAATATATATATATAGTGCATGATGCATATCGTTAGATTGGTAATTAAATTTGCTGTTTAATGGCAAGATGGCCCTTGGTAGGTGCCATTTAAAAAAAGTTACTTTTTCTTAAAAAACGAGTTTAGCAAACTATATTCTTTTATTAAAGGTTTGTTATTGACCTTATTGATAAAATAGCTATTATTAAGAGTTGCTAGAGTCAATTAGAATAAATTTTTCCAAGTCAAGGCCTTCTATGGTAAAAAATAAACATTTTTTTTTGTTTAAAAAAAATTGAAATTTGGCAAGACTGTTATATGTAGTTTGACTCGTAAATTCAGAAAAACATAAAATATACAGGGTGTTCCATTTAAAAAATCAAAGTTAGTATCATTTCCGGTAAAACCGGAAGTCATTCATTTTTACTATATCTATCCCGGTATATCGGGTGACAATGAGACTAGGGCCATGCTTATATCTTCTATATTTATGAATCGATTTGGATAAAACTTTATACCAAGATATTAGACATAATTTCTGATTGGCTGATAGATATAGTCAAAATGGCTGACTTTCGGTTTTACTGGTAATGATACTAACTTTGGTTTTTTAAATGGAACACCCTGTATATTTTATGTTTTTCTGAATGTACTAGTCAAACTACATATAATAGTCTTGCCAAATTTCGATTTTTTTAAACAAAAAAAATATTTTTTTAATTTTTAATTTTTACCATAGAAGGCCTTCACTTGGAAAAATTTATTCTAATTGACTCTAGCAACTCTTAATAATAGCTATTTTAAGAATATAGTTTGCTAAACTCGTTTTTTAAGAAAAAGTAACTTTTTTTAAATGGCACCTACCAAGGGCCATCTTGCCATTAAACAGCAAATTTAATTACCAATCTAACGATATGCATCATGCACTACTTTATCTTTATCTGAAACTGAAAATTAATTAATTAATTATTTTTTTAAATATTTTTATGTAATAACTAATAATACCAAAGCAAATCTGGCAACACTGTAGTATGTAATTTGAATCGTAGATTCCGAAAACATAAAAAATATAGAGTGATCTATTTAAAGAACCAAAGTTAGTGTCACCTCCAGTTTCACCGGAAGTACACTAACTTTGGTTCTTTAAATAGATTTAAACAAATAATAAATTAATTAATTTTCAGTTTCAGATAAAGATAAAGTAGTGCATGATACATATCGTTAGATTAGTAATTACATTTTCTATCTAATGGCAAGATGGCCCTTGGTAGGTGCCATTTAAAAAAAGTGACTTTTTCTTAAAAAACGAGTTTAGCTAATTATATTCTTTTATTAAAGGTTTGTTATTGACCTTATTGATAAAATAGCTATTATTAAGAGTTGCTAGAGTCAATTAGAATAGATTTTTCCAAGTCAAGGCCTTCTATGGTAAAAAATAGAAATTGAAAAAATAATTTTTTTGTTTGAAAAAATTGAAATTTGGCAATACTATTATATGTAATTTGACTCGTAGATTCAGAAAAACATAAAATATACAGGGTGTTCCATTTAAAAAATCAAAATTAGTATGATTTCTGGTAAAACCGGAAGTCAGCCATTTTGACTATATCTATCGGCCAATCAGAAATTATGTCTAGTATCTTGGTATAAAATTTTATCCAAATCGATTCATAAATAAAGAAGATATAAGCATGGCCCTAGTCTCATTGTCACCCGGTATACTTATATCCGATACTTTGCAACTGTGATTTAAAAAGATTCTAATAAGTGATATACCGTCCAATTCAAAAAAAGGGCCCAGCCTATAGCCTTTTTATTATTAATATTAGACTCACTAGAGTATATTTATATTCTTAAGTTTAATTTTTTATTAAAGCTATACTTTCATACTGTAGGTTTTCCAATATCGTTTACCTGTTTTGAAAACTTTTGTATTTGCAACGGAACACCCTGTATATTTGTCTATGTTTTTTAAATCACCTTTCTAATTCTATGATATAACTACACTTTTGATACATAGATTAAACACTTATGATGTAGTAACCGTGATTAAATATATACCTATGATCCTTATGACTATTTTATTTTAATAGAAATTTATTATTATTCTTAGGTTTTTTCACGTTTTATTCTACGTCTTACCTTCTCGGTCCACAGCTTAAGCATGCAATTATAACAAAATTAATTGTTTGGCTCTTTATCTTTTCCTACTTCGAGGTCAAATATCATCTGCTGTTAATTTGCAAATTGGACTTTGTACCAGCTACATCCTGTTTCATACTTGTATTGTAGTCATCAACCCTTTTAGGCCAATATTTATTATTGTAAAATTGAATTTTTATGTTTTTAACTCAAATTTGAGACTCGCGTCATTAACATTGATATTTTTATACTCTCTATTTTGTTCTTGTTATTTTATAATCCCCGCCAGAATTTTGATATCACTCCATTTTGAAATTTTACAAATTATATTTTGTAGCTTAACAGTTCTTAAATGTGCCTGCCGCTAATTAGACATCGTTAATCCTTTTTTATAACAAATATGTAAGAAATAAACTTATTTTTATCTATTCTAATAATAATATAAATCGGATAAAATCTAAATAAAAGAACAACTCAATTCAACAATTAGTATATTCAACCAATTTTAACTACATTTGCAACCACAAATATTCAAATAATTGATATCCGCTATAATTTCACATTTAAACAACTATGCTTCTATCTAACATATTTGTTTCAGATAATGGAAAGTCAAATTTCTAATAAACTGCAAATAACATTGTAGAAAATAGAATTTTTAACGATAAAACGAAGTTAATTAAGTTAATACCATTTTTCTTTGCTTTATAATTAAGCTGAATGTTAATTATATTTTATTATATTATACATATCAATATATATTGTAATGGATTGCATATAAGAAGGTTAAGTTATTTATTAATGCAAGACAAGGGTTTGATATTATATTAAAAAAAATTCAAATATTTTATTATTAAATTTACAAAGAGGAATTTGGATATAATAAAAGGATATCAGAATTAGTAACATGTATTTTGTAAAATAATGGAAAAATTTGTTGAACAATGAAAAATAAGAAGCAGAAGGGTTGTAACATGATTTCAAAAGTTACTTGAAATAGAGTGGAAGATTGATAGCAAATACTTGAGAAATGTTATTCAATATAGCGGGTGTTACTAAATGTGATAATAAAATATATAGAGTGTTGAACTGTAAAAAATGTACAAAAACAATATCACTACGGAGGTATTAATTTTATGTACACAAATAAATTTTAATACAAAAACATGTATTATTTTGTAAAAAGCTGAAATTGTGAAAATAAACCCTTTTCTAATATGATTTATTAATCTATTTTGGTATATGAAAGGGTTTAATTAAAATTAAATTGTCGAGAAGAGATGAAGTGTAAATTTTAAAACAAGAAGAATATAATGAAGATATGGAGAAGATGTGTATGGTAGGAAGAACATCATTTAAAATACTACAGGCTATTGAAATAATGTCAGGAATTGGATGTTGAACTTAGTTTATTGTCAAATAATTACATCTTGTGAATTGGATAGCGTAAGCTGTATTTATTGAAAATAGGACACGGTGCGATTTTTGAGTGAGAGTCTTGGGAATTGGAAGTGGTTTTCCATCTGATGGAGTTGAACTTTGCTGAACTTTTGTTTGAGTGACGTTTTGAGATGGGCAGTAGTTGAGGTGACGTCTTGTGGCTTCTGACAAATCGAGATTCGCATTATTTGGATTATATCTTCTTTGGAAGGGAGAGTGTGTTCACTGCTGGAGGGTTTTGTCGAGGGTCGTGTTGCTGAATTGTAAGCTGATTGAAAATTGGAAAGAGGCATTTCCGGATCTTTGAAAAGGCGGATTAAGTTCTTTGGATGAGCTACAGTCACAGGTATTTATTGGGCAAACAAAAATGAACAGTAAAAAAGTGAAGTGTGGTAATTAATAATAGGACTACTTACTATTTCCTGTTTATTGCATGACAGGTAGTGTAACAAGGAGGTATTTGCGATTGATATTCCATGTACATGACACTGACATTCATTAAAATTGCCACAAATATTTGTATATTTGTATATATGTTTTCATTAAACAAATGCTTTTTCAGAAATAATAAACAGTCTTGATATTGCGTGAACCGACTTGTTTTTGAGAGTAATCATGTTCCACTGAGCTAGAAATATTTAATAACTTAATATTAACGATTCATATTAAAGGAAATAAGAAGCACTTGAATTTATTTTAATTGAAAACTTATCTAAAGCAAAAATAGAATGCGTACAGTCAAATGTGAAGAATATCAAATAATTGTCGTAATGTAAAATAATTAAATATCCAACTCATATTGCAGTGTAGTCAATCAGTGCATAATTAGACGCCGCAACGTAAGGCTTTAATAATATTAGATGAGGCTATAGCAATATCTACATTATATAACGCAAATTTGGTGTAATATGGCATGTCTATGAAATTTTCTAAGCTGTATTAGATGACCTGAAAAAAAAAGATGGTGAAGTGCTTTTATCATAACTATTTACAATTAACATTTTAGTCAATTCTGGTTAGATATTAAAAAAAGTTAGGCTTTTCTATAAAAAAAGGTACTCTGTTTGGAATAGCTGAGAGCAATAGTTTTCGAGAAAAGCGAACCTAAAGACTGAAATTTGCTACTTCAGGAGAGTAATACTTCACTTCCTTTCTATTAAAAACAAGTCAGTATGGGGCCAAACGGCCATTTTGAATTTCAAATTGACTTGAAATTGCTTAAGTACAGCTAAAATTAGTGTCGTTAATTACTCAAAACTTTTACTAAAATATTTTGGAGCATTCAAAAATTTCTCTCTCAACTTGATTTTTGAAGTGGTAAAAGTTCCATTTTGCTTCTAGACATTTTGCTATGATTTTTATTTACTACAGTTTAGGGAGATGTGGAAGGAGACTCATTGACTTATAGTTTTCTGTATTATTTATATTCCATTTCTTGAGCAATAACAGTGATAGCATTATTCTATTGATGTGGTACAATGCAGTTACGGAAGCACATATTACGTAGTAGCTATTTATGTATCAAGTTGCAAAATGAAAGTGTTTTTCACACTAGGCGTGAAGTTTGCCCTACGAGCGCTAGCCAGTTGGGCAACACGTTGTGTGTGAAATACTAATTTTGCAACGTGTTGCATACAAGATTTTCTGAAATTTGGAGTCATATTAATTTTTATAGTAAATAAATTTACTTAAATCTACAAAGCTGTTCTAAATTTTCATATTAGCACTAGTGTCAATATGAAATCTCATATTGCAATTAGGGCGAAATATGTTTGACGTTGAAAACGACAACAAAATGCCATTATTAAGTCAAGGATTCTAGGTAAATCTCCTTGTTCTGTATAATTAACGCCAGTAAATAAAAGCACGAATTAAATTTATAGGGCAGAAAACTAAGCAATCTGACATCTCTTTATAATTGCCTAAATACCTAAACCAAACGTTAATGGTGAAAAAGTGCATAAAATACCAAATATTGGACCTAAACCGTATTTGTAAAGTGCTAAAATTATATTTTGATAAAAATCTTCCACTAGTGCTTACAGTAGTAATTATTTAATGGAAAATACACTTTACGATGTGGATTTCTCAGGCTATCAATATGAATGTAATCGTAGCGTGCAATTTAGCCACAGCCATAAAGAAACGTAACCACAATATAAAGTTATAAAGCATAACCTCTCAAGCTTCATATTACATATTCTTTGGCGGTTCTTGTCGCGCTGTTTTACAAGTGGAAAATATTAACTCATTTAAAAATGCCATAAGCAAAAACAAACTTGGAGGAACAAGGTAACAAGTTGCGAATGACAACAGCAGTTTTTGTAAAGCATGTGTGAAAGTAGTACGTGACAGTACATGAAATGCTCTGAAATTTTATATAAATCGTCGATGTCCACGCAGTAAACGCTGTTGCTATACAATAATAATTGAACGTAAGTACATCGCGTCACAAGACAAAATACTTCTACTGACGCCACGAACGGAAGTGACGTTTAAAACCGACGCCACCACATTCACAAAAACGACACCTTTTAGATCGGAAATCAGACCTTTAGATAGCTGCTGCGATGATTCTAGGGCTATTTGCACCGAGCTGGAACTCTCAAGATGCTCTGGACGGGATGTGGTTGCCGGCCTGCTGTTGGTTAGGCACAAATCTGCACTCGCTCCCACCTGGATGTCGGCTGCAACCTCGATGACCTTTTCGATCGCTTTTACTGAAGCTGGGGGTATTATTACATGGCTCCGCTGCACCACACATACGCTGCTTTCTTATGCATTTGTACACGAACTTATAAAACTGACTGGACCTCCGTAAAATAACATCGAAATACCTAGACCAAATTGATGCCTTGTATCTCCCTGTGCGGAACCAAATGCCTAGGAAAACTTCCACAGATAACCCAGGACATACTCTCACAATAAAACACAAATTCTAATCAAGGTGGGTATTTAATAGAACAGAAAAATCACTTATATTGGGACAGCTTGGAAAAACACAACCAACCCCTTGAAGTAGCTGCCCCAATTCTATTGTTTACAGTTTTTGCTTTAGTTGTATGAAATGCCAAGCCTACTCTGTTTTTAATTTGTTTTTACCCAAAGACAAAGCTATTCTAAAAACATCATACTATCAATTATTTACAAGTCCTACGCTATTTTAGAACCAATCTGAACTTTAAATTATTACCTTTACTGGACATGCTTATGCTAAATATCTGTTTTGCCGGTTATGTTTTAAATTACTAATAATTATTATTTCACATATAAGTTTACTAAAATGTGATCTTAGCAATATATTGAATTAATTTTATTTGTTTAAGATTATCTGTAGCAAAAATGTCACATTGAGCAACACGAATGTGGCCCAGGGCACAAGGAAAATTTAAAGAAACCTTACAAACCCTTGTAAGTTTGCCAGCTCCAAAAGTCGAATCAAAAACTTTTATTATAGAAATGTGACAGGCTTTTATCTCTGCTAATATATAAATTAAAATCAACGAAATTAAACAATTTTCTTATAAAATATTTCAACAGGAAGTTACCAGATGAATCAACTTTACGAAAAACTTACCTACGGCAATGTTATTTAGAGGTAAGTCGTGATTTTTATGGTCTAATAATATATTTGACATTTAAAATGCTTTTAGATTATAGAAGATATTTGAAACAGTATTGGATCCGATAACATCTGGATAAAGATAGATGAGACAACTGATATTCTTGCAGTATTGCAAACTTGCTGATTGGAAAACTAAATGACGAAGAATCTGGCAAACCTTATTTAATTGCGTCAAAAGAATTAACTAGGATAAACAACGAAACAATGGCTCGATTTGTAAGCGAATCTGTTGGTAATTTTAATTTTTTTATAAAACAGGTTGATTGCTAATATAACTTAACATTTCTTAAAGGAATATTGAGGCTTCAAGTTATTCAGTATGACGTGTATTACTTATGATAACTGCTGTAGCACCGTATATAATAAAAGCTGGAACACACCTAAAAGTATTTTCTCCGAATTTAATCCATTTGACGTGTCTAGTACATAGCCTTCATCCAGTTTGTGAAGTTATACGCAATTAGTATGAAAACGTAAATGGTATAATATCTAACATAAGGAAAATTTTCCTGAAGGCTCCTTTACGTGTGAAGGCGTATAAAGAATACTTGCCAAACCTTCCTCTGCCACCTGAATCTGTAATTACCAGATGGCCAACATGGTTGGAAGCAGTCCTGTTTTACTGTGATAATTTAAGGCAAATAGAAAACGTAAAGACTGCGTAATTAAGCCCATAATTACATTTTTTCATTGGTTTTGTTTTATAGGTTGTGATGTCGTTTGATGCCAGCAATTCAGCTGCCATTCAAAAAGTGCTGAACTATTTTATTCAAGAGAAAAACCCTAAAGGAGATTTGTTTATATTAAAGCTAATTTTAAAGTCCTAATTACTTGCATTAAAAGCTTAGAGATAATTGGAATGACCTTAGATGAATCATTGAAAATTAATAAAGATTTAAAAACTGCACTGACTACGAGTGAAGGAAAAGTTGCAAAGATGCCACTTGGAAAATTACAGCTGGTACTAGCAAAAAACCCTGGTTTTGAAACAATTTCACAGATAAATGAACTGTTGTGTCAAAATGAAGAGATAGAAATTAATAGCGAAGTGGACTTAACCCTGTATAAACATGTTTAAAAAATATTCTGGCTGACAAGAGAACTTCACTTAGCATTGAAAACTTTGAAAAATATATTGTATGTTATGCTAATGCCAAGTTAGAATAAATTTTAGTATACAGAATTGATTTGCTTAGTTATACTCGTATTATTGCCTAAAATACCTTGCCTAGAGTTCCTAAACTATTATTTTAAATGGCCTATTTATATCTCCTACTTTAAAGTTTTTAACTGTCTAATATCCTTGCTTTAACCATTATATTAGGTCAAAATTACAGAAAGATATAATTGTTCTTAATAATGTGATTAAAATATTCAGGAATCAGTCATTAAATTCGTCCAGAAATATAAGGATTCCTTAGATAAGTTCGTGAAGAAAAGTTTGTTTAGGCCTAAACAGCTTAGTTTCCGAAATACAGCACGTTCAAGTTTTCAGATAGAAGAGAAAGAAACATAAAAGGTTCCATAAAACCCGCAAAACAGCTTTTTAAAAATAAAAACTTTGTTGATGTCATAGTTTTATTGTTTCTCGTGACATATTTTTCTAAAGTTAAATTAATTATTTGAAGAGCTGAAGCTAGTCATTTTAAGCAGTTATTTTACTTTGCTCAGTATTTGAGTAAACTGCTTTTCAATTCATGGTTTTTGAGTAACTTACTTTGAACAAAATTTAACTCAATTTGAGGTATCTCATTCTACATAAACACGTTGACTTGAAAGCTATTTCGGAAAAAAAATTGTTCGGGTCTAAGGTAAAACAAAATTTTTCTTCATAAAATAATCTAGTTTCTTAATTTTCGAAATGTACTGTAGGACCAGCGCCAGCGTGGCCGAGTGGTTAGGGAGCTCAGCTGCGGTGTTACGGTACGGGGTTCAATCCCCACATCTGGCAACTGGAGGGTGGACTACCCAGTCGCTTTAAAAATTGAGGTTTCCCTTAAAATGTGTCGTATATGCCTGGGCTAAATGGTTACCAAGCAATGTATCAGATGTATTAGATATATTTTGTCTTTTACAGCTTTCAATGTTTCGAAAGCAAAAATTCAGTAGTGATTAGATTTGATTAATACAACCAATCGAAAACAATGAAAATATGAATTTGGACCAATAGCAATCGTTTTACACTGAATAAATACCGACTTGGTGTAAAGGTGTTTATGCTCTTCCTATACAACATATTTTCAGGTAACCTTTAAATTTAATCGTCTAAATGAATAGTATGATCAAAAAATATTTTCATCTAGTATGACCATGGGATAGTTCCTAATTAAAATTATGAATGGAACTACGTTTACACTTAAATGTCAAAGTTAACTTTTGATTTTTAAGTGTAAACGTAGTTGCATTCATAAATCAGGAACTATTGCATAGCCATACTAGATGAAAATAATTTGTGATCGTACTTTATATTATATTCAAATAATATTTTTTTTCTAAAATTAGACCATCGGATTTGCGGGGACTGCATATTAGAAGATATACTACCAAGTAGTTTAGACTCAAGTTCCATTACTACGGTGGGTCACAATCGGCTGTCTATGAAAATCCAATATTGTTGTACTTGGTGCAATATAGGCCATATGTAACGCGAGGCCAAAAAGTCTTTCGGTCCCGGACGGTTAATAGCCCTTAATTTATGAATGCAACTACGTCTCTACTTATTGTATATCAAAATTGACATTTGATTCTTAAGTGCTTTATAGTTGCATTCTTAAATTAGGAACTATACTATCTCCGCCCAAGACTGAAGACTTATATTTTAGTGGCCGGCGTCAAATTGGGCAGCGCTTCCTGAGCCTTAATTCCACCACTTTAATTGGGCACAAGACTTCGGATTAGACATTTTGAACTGGCCACTTTAAATAAAATCATGATTAAGTTACTTGTTGTGTACAAGACAGCATTTCAATATTCTTCAAAGCAATTTTGGAGATGTTGTTTAGCGTGGTTGACCGGTTTTGCTTCTGCTGGAACGCGTAGGTTAAGCTTCGACGAATAGAAATCGATATAACAACAAAATTCCTATTTATTTATTTGGTAACACAAAATAATACTAACACATACGTTCATACATGCGACACAAATACATTAATATACATTAATATATAGAATTATATACAGGAACACCGGAATCTGACTCGTAAGGTATGTTTATTTGGTGTTATTAAGCTTTGGAAGCTGACTCAAGCCTTCGTCTTGATTAGAGTAGGCATGTTGGAATATGGACACGCCGTATAAAGACGCCAGACTGTCTGCTCTTATATAGCTGCTCATTAAGCAAGAAGAAGAGATTTTATAATCCTTAGCTGCCTCGTACCATTTTAGGATTACAATGGCTCATTGTCAATCGAGTTGGTGATCCAGGCCCCGGAGATCGGGTTTATTGCTTCTGGTTGCGTCAATAGCCCTTGCATCGGACTCGTCTTCGTTGATGAAACAGGTTCTAATGCACTTCCGTTGTGCCGCCCCGAAATCTCTCCACTTTCTCCTGGGCCGTTCGCTGCACAGCTGAACCCTTTTGACTTTACAGGAGACGTGCCTTTTCCTTTGTACTCCTATTAGTTTGGTGCTTCCATGCTGTGACGACACGGAGCAGTTTTTTAGAGATAATGTTGTTCGTTGGAAAGTGTATTCAAAAGGCTTTGACAATTTGGTGACATGAAGGAAGACGTTTGTCACTCTGTGCTATAGACGCGATGTATGCAAATCAGTTCTTAACGTTTAGAAAGTTTTACCTTATCACAACTACATTTGATTCACTTTAGATATAAATTGTTAAAAACGACATTTATTGGTACGAACGTATGTTTTCAACGGTAATTTTCAACTTATTGATATGGCAATTTGTAAAATTTAAATAAAATAAAGTATGACTTTTCCTAAAATCTAGCAACGAGAGTAGTGCTCAACGTTTTGTCACCGTTACTGAAACCTTTTTGTTGAATATACAATTTGTAATCACACAAAATTTAAAAATGATCATCTAACCTATATTTCGAATGCCTTTGACAGCACCTAACACATTTTTTGTGACATACAGTTGTAGTAATGACGTCTATCTTGCTATGGAGGGTGATTTCAATTTTAATTTTGACACTGACATCTAAAGTGAATGACCTATACCTATTTTTACCGAGACACATGTTTCGTTAGTTAAGCCACCTTCTTAAAAAAAATATTGCAACATTTTAATATTCTTAGTATAGAGGGTGTCTCATCGGTGTGTGGATAGAGGGTAGATCTTCACTCAGGCAATATATTAAAATTCTGTTTTAGGGAGAAGATAACTACACCTTGTGTGCACATTTAAAAATAGTAATTTATTATACAAGACGATAAAGTTAAATTTTATCCACGAGTGAATCGTTTAACGTCGAGACGAAGTCGAGACGTTAATGATTCAAGAGTGGATAGAAACAACTTTATCGTCGTGTATAATACAATATTTTTTTCTATAGCAAGAACTTTAACAATTTTAAAAGAAAATAATGACAGTCAATCACATTTCAAAATGTCAGTAGCTAGATTGGGTTGCTACGATAATACGAAGCTGTCATATTTAATTTAAACAAAAGTTAGACAATTAAATTACTTTATCTATCCTTGATGTTAAAGTGCTACTTTATCTACCCTTGCTGTTAAAGTAAAACTTGACCTTTTGTTTTGAGTTGATAAAAGCACACTTTAACATGTGCTATAGAAAAAATGTTTTTGTTTCTACAGAGTGTCCATGCACAGAGTGCTGCACACTAAACGTAAGTATGCCGATTAGCTCATATTGGAATCAAATAAAACACAAATTTCATATCACAATAGGTACTCATCTCTCACACGATACGAATTATGAATTGAATTATTACTGTAAGACATTCTGATAAAAATGCGTTTCTTTGTAACCCTAATTTGAGGTTAGGTTATTTGTTTATTTTTGAATTGTTTTGGAATCAAACCTGAACTGAGGTTAAAATAATAATATTGAACTGTACATACTCACCTGTGAAATTAATTTATTTTGTGACAATTACAACGAATGTTTTCAATTACAACTGGCATTTTATTTCAGACGTGTCTTTTGGATGAGGTCATCCGTAATCAACCTTGAACAAAGGCAAACTAAGTAGAGCCTGTTCATTTCGTTATGGCAAAAACATCACCTTTCAAATCTGACGATTCTAAATGTCAGTGTCAAATAATTCATTATCGTCGCAAACGGGTGAAATTTTATCATATATTGCCGTAAAAAAACTGATATGCCCCACAGTATTTGACCCTGACAATTTGTCAGATTTGATAGGTTTTGTTTTTGCCATAACAAAATTAATCGGCTCGATTTATCAACGTTAGATTTGGATAATTATAAATAATACATTCAATTTGGCTGGCTGTTTACTGGATTTTGGACGTGGAGAGCAACGGAGGAGCTGACGAGCAACGATTTTCCTGTTTGGTATTGTTTCAATCAATTGTGCAGGTTGGTGCCATCACCAAAAGAGAGGTCTTGGATTCTGAAGCAGCGAAGGAATAGTGTCTCTGCTTATAGTAAGGAAGGCGAACCAATGATAGTGCTTTCAGAGGTTAGTAAAATTTCTATTTATCTCGGGTTCAAATTGTTGGCTTGTACTGAGGTAGAGTGTACTATTTATTTATTTATTGTGACCTGTTAAAACTTAAGCGAGGCCACAGATTATTTTACATTATTGAAAACCTTAAGATACGAGTTTCATTCATATGTTTTCTATTGAAACAAGATGTTTAGTAGTGAAAGGGGCGATAGAGTACGAAATAAAAGTGTACGTTCATCTGGAGTTAATTTTCCTCGCAGTAAGCAGAATATTTTAAATTGCTGAATCTTTTTCCATCTATAATTTTATGGCACCCACAAAGAAGAGCTTTTACCATAGTATATTTTTCCATAATAATGTATAGGAGAAAAGGAACATGAGTTAGAAGAGATTGCAAAAATTATGGGAAAAACAAGAAGAAACACAACTGATAAAGTGGGGTTTTCTACATTTATATTTATTAATAATCGGGATAATATATGTAAAAAAAATATGCATATTTTACATGAATGAATAAAAGTTTCGACACGGTACCTTATAATTTATAATAATTATTTCCAAAACAACTGCAATACATGTATTGTTATGTTTAGTGATAGCTCCACATTTGAACTAGTCATATAATTTATGTAGTGACTATTTTACTTTGAGCTTGCCCTTAATTAATGCAATGTACCATATTAGTAAACCTAGAATTACTTTCAAATCAATTATTTCAATTAAGTACTCTTATTCAGGGTGGTTCGCCAAATCTAGATCTCTATTAATTGAAGTTTAAATTTTTATTTTTAATTCTGGACTATTTAATGACATCAAATGTCAACTTGACTTCTACATTTACTCAAACCAATTATTGACTAATCTATTTTTACATTGAAATAACTATTAATTAACTCAACAAAGTAAGTACTGTTTTGTATTTTACTTTTTCTAAATATTGTTCGTTATTCAAAATGCTTTGATATTAATTACTAACACAAACCTTCTCACTTCTTCAGCTCACACTGCCAATATTTAAATACCATTTCTCCTAACCCTGAGAGATCCCGATGTTTACCTTATGCAACACCTACAGCTTCTTCCTGTCAAGCAACTCCAAACTCCACAGAATCCGGTATCGCTCCCCTCATCAAACGTCACCTTCACGCCAATAGACTCCTGGTAAGTTTCACCTTTACAAATGAATCTGATCTTATCTTGTTTATTCCTTAGAAAGTCCTCTGCACTCAGCAGCCCCCACAGAAGCTGTCCAACTCCAGCTGGGACTCCTACAACCTCCTTCTAGATGAATGACCTCACTTCCATACAACCACCAATGTAACCAATGAATATTTAATTATGTGTCACCTTCACTAATAAATCCAATTTCCTCCAATTCAGTAGTTCTCTGGTTCTTTCTATTTAATTCACTGTATTAGACAATCTCTTCAGTGATTGTTTAGTTTTAATAAATTATTATTTCATTTTCATTTCTGCATCTCGTAGATTTGTTAATAGCCTTTAAATTTGTATACTACCAAATAAATATACAAATAAGGCATAATTTCTGACTTTTATTGATTAAAATTAAACATTTCAAGATTATTTGTACTTTTTCTACCAGTTTGTTTTTACAACTGACTAAACAAAATTTTCATTTCTATTATATACAATCCTTTTTGCCCTCTTATAAATTTTAAATATCCTATTATTAAATGTTCTTATTATTATAACAAATACATCTGTCAGTTGTAACCTTGGCTTGAAACTTATTAAAATTAACTGCAACCATCAAAATTTGAATACTCAATTGCTATTTATACCTCAAATTACCTCACTCATTGTCTTAATTAGTTTTATCATTCTTATTGAACTTTACACCCAATCTTTATTAAACCCTTTAGAATTTTATTAGAATTAACATTCCAAATTTATCATTTCTATCATCCATATTTTAAAACTACCTTTTGCATTTCATAACATAATTCCTCAATTAAAAAAAACATTTAAAATAACTAGCATTATTTTTAATTTTTTTTTCTTTCATTTCTGTTTTTCATTCTACAACAGTCTATCACCATTCATTATCTAATTTAAGTAAACTTTATAACAATCAAAATAATTTTTTATCTCCATAGTAGCATTTTTTTATATCATAAACAAACAACAATTCTTGCAATAATTATTTTAATTTATGTTATGTATGGATAAATCATTGATACATGGAATCTTCCTCTTATTCGTCCATCTCTTTCATTTATTAGTTCATAAATGTTATTATTATTAAATATTTGATGTATTTGATAAGGTCCTTCATATGCATACAACAGTTTCGCACACTTCTTTTCCTTTCTATTCGCTACTTTGAGTTTCTTAACAATTACTAAGTCCCCTATATTAAATTGCACCCGTTTTACAATTTTTCTGTTTTGTTTATTTTCGTACCTATCATGAATTATTTTCAATCTTCTTCTAGCTCTTTCTAACAATTGCATTATTTCAATATTATTTTGTTCTTTCCTCCAACGTCTAGCTGGAATTACTTGTTTACATAAAGTAATTGGACTAATCTCTGTCGTTGTAGTCGGAACATTGTTGATAACATTTTCCACATCTGGCAAATATTGTACCCATTTATTGTGATGTTTATGTGTTAATATTCTTAAATATTTTATTACTTCCTTGATGTACCTTTCTGCTATATTACTTTGAGGATGTCTTATGCTACAAAAACAAATATTTATTCCCTTTTTATCAAAATTATTTATTAATCTTGTATTCTAAAATATGTTGCATTATCTGCCAAAATTCTTCTTGGTTTACCTACTTCTTCTTCAAAATTTCCAATTGATTTTATAACATGTTTAGTATTACAGTATTTCGCTGGGTATAATTTTATAAATTTTGAAAACGCGTCTACCATAATAAGAATATGCTTGTACCCATATTGTCCTGTAACTAGATTTGATAAGTAATCAATAGCTACCAGTTCCATCGGTTCGTTTACCCTAATACTTTTAACAATATTCTGACTTTTTAATTTTTTTTCCTTTGTGAACTGACAAATTTGGCAAGTTTGTGTAATTGTTCAATTAATTTAATGTAATTTTTCGTATAAAAATATTCCCGAAATATTAACCAAGTTTTTCTTGTCCCACAATGTCCAAATATTGTATGTATTTCCTCAACAACTTCTAACATGTCTTCTTTACTTAAAACCATTAACTCTTTGTTTTTCAACACTTTTACCAACAAGTTTTCTTTAATTTGATATCCTTTATAATTATTATCTTGACTTTGTAATACTAAATTTCTTAATTCTTGAATTTCTTCTAATGTCTGCTTATTTAAAATTTCTTGTTTTGATAACCTTCCTTCCTCATAAATTTTTTGTTTTGGTTGTTCATAGTTTGGTACATCTTTTCTATTTAAGAAATCTGCAACTACATTTAACTTTCCTGGCCTATGTTTAATATCAAATTCATATTGTTGTAAATACAATGCCCATCTGTATAACTTGTCATTATGGAAACTTTTATTTTTTCAAAAACGAAATCGCTGAATTATCAGTTTCAATGGTAAATTTGTTCCCTGTTAAATAAAATGTTATTTTGTTAATTGCAAATATAATTGCCAACATTTCTTTCTCAGCTACGGTGTATCTAATTTCATACCATTTTAGTATTCTCGAAATAAAACATATTGGTACTTCTATCCCATCTTGTATTTGTATTAATTCTGCTGCAATTGCTTGATCTGATGCATCCGTACGAAGTATAAACTTTTCGTCAAAGTTTGGATATTTTAATAATAATCCTTCATGAAACCTCCGTTTGATTGTATTCAATCCTTTTTTTCTTTCTTTGTTCCATATCCATTTAACATCTATTCTTAATAATTGTACCAAAGGTAACGTCAACTCTGAGTAGTTACTTATGAACCTTTTATAATAATTAAAAACTCATAATAACCCTCTTAACTTCTTTAAATTTCTATGCAAGAGGTAAATTCTTAATTTCCTCAAGACGTTTTTCATTTATAGTGACTCCATTTTTACTTATTTCATATCCCAAATATGTTACTTTGTCTTGCATAAATTCACATTTTAAAATGTTCAGTTTTAATCCATTTTTATTTAATATTTCTATTATAATTGCTAAATGTTTTAAATGTTGTTCGATTTCAGAAAACAATAAGATATCATCAACGTAATGCACACAAAAATCTTCAAATTGGTTTAATATCTTCTGCATTGCTCTTACCAGCTCTGCACAATATGTTGAAAGATCAAATGGTACCACTTTAAATTGAAAAATCTTCCCATCAATACTGAAACCAGTATATTTTCTCGACTCTTCATGTAATGGAATAAGCCAAAACCAATTTTTCAAATCTAATTTTGTAAGTATCTTGTTATCTCAAATTCTACTTAATAATCCATCTATAGTTTGTGGAGATTCGTGTTGTGGCTTTGTTATTTGATTAATTCTGCGTGCATCCAAACATAAACGAAGAGAACCGTCACGTTTTTTAACTACCACTAAAGGATTAATAAAATTACTATTCGTGGATTCTATTACTCCATCTTTACCATTTTATGTATTTCCTTCCTAACTTGCCCTCTTAATGCGAATGGAATAGGATAAGATTTACTATTAAAGCTTTTTGATTCATCAACCTGCAACCTATGAATGTATTTCTGTGCTTTTCCTACTTCTTCATTAATAACCTCTTTATTTCTGTAAATTATTTCTATTATTTGGCCTTTAAATTGTTTATTCTTTTCACCTATTTTTAATTCATTTCGCAATAACCCATTATTATCATAATTATTCCTTATATTCTTTCTTATAAATTTTAAATATCCTATTATTACATGTTATCAATTCTTATTACTTCCTTTTACGATAAATGAAGTATTGGATTCACCCCAAAAAATCGAAATTGAGTTTTCAAAAGATCTTCACGTTTTAGAGTCCCCTGATCCCAAAAAAAACATTTTTTTTATTGGTCTGTGTGTCTGTCTGTGTGTCTGTGAACAGAATATCTCAAAAACGAAAAGAGGTATGGCATTGAAACTTCATATATAAGTTTTATGTACTATGTGGATGAGTCAGCAAGCGTTTGAAGAAAATCGGAGGTGTTTACTCTAGTGATTTTTCATTTTTTTTCGATTTTTTCAAAAACGGCACTAACGATTTTTCTCAAACTTTATATTTTTATTACATTTTAATGTGTATTGATGTGAGATAGGTGATTTTCCAGTTGAATACTTCTAAAATGGGTTTCTTTTGGTTTTTTAGGTACACATCTGAACAGAGTTGCCTGAGAGGCTGTTTCAGGATTCCGTTACTTTGCGCTGATTCTATCCGTCAAGCACGTAAACAAGACTGTGTTTACGTTTTAAACCAATGTAGTCAATGGTACTTGAACGGACGACAGTAGAAACACCAACCCCTGAGATGCAGCCTCACATCTCGACAGTATTATGGCTTGGTATAGGGGTGGCGACGTAGTGAATGAATCAAACATTAAATGCAGATTGATTTTTATTATGAAAATAGACTAGTATTTATACAAAACTAAAAATGCTTAACGCAGTAACAATATCAAAGTTCATATATACAGTTTACTAGGTCAGAGTGTTTAAATTACAAAACAGCAGATAAGCAATTGTGCAGTTTTTATTTCCTGCTAGAGCGAAGGTCGCCCGTTGAACTTACTACTGTAGGTCGGTATTGTGCATGGAGTGCAGAATTGCATTTTCCTGGTCTTTAACTCGTCTGATTACGTAATAACACTGGCTTTTAAATTATGAATAATGTTTCGTAAATTTGGACTGAAATATTTAGTTTTTAATCTAATTTAAACATATTAAATTTAGTAATTATGAGGCAAAGACTGGTGATTGCAACATTAAATTTTTCTTGCTAATTAATGGGAATTGCATTTAAAAACATGCAACTGGATTTCGTAAATTTTAGAAAATAAAATTTATGCGTGTTTAAATCAAGTTTAAACATATTGCCAATTTTAGGCCGAAGAAAAAGAAAAGGAAAACTATATTGTTTCTTCCACATTAAGGGTTTTTAAAGGATATTCTTCTACGGCTCACTGGCGTTGTTTGGATTGATGCTTCCTTCGGTTGATCCTTTTCCGAATGTAGTAGAAGGCTCCTATTAGAATAGCCCCTCCCAATAGGCTGCCTGTGATCCCGCTAGATAGATAGGAGTGGTGGCGGATAGTTTCCCATGTTACGTCTTTTAGACGCTGTTGATGATTCTTCTGGATAGGTAGTAGCGATGTCGGATGGCTCACCATGCTACTTCCTTCAGAAGATGTTGCAGGTCTAACCGAGAGGGTTGTAAATCCTCGAAGTGGTTCGGTTGCTGCAACACTGGCTCCTTTGCTATTTCTGTAAAAGAGCTTTTGTGTTATTGTGTCGTTGACTATGTTACCAATTGGTTTGGAACATCCTGCCAACGTCCATCTGCTGCCTCTTCCTTTGGAGACGAACATTATATGAGTGTATACGATAATTAATATCACTCTTGCCGAGGTTAGCTGTTTTAGAGGATGCCGCATCGGTATTCCACATTGCGAGTCTTCGGTAACTTCCCTCGCAGACTTTAATAAGCCGTCTTCTTGATACCATCTTCTACGAGGGGCTAAGTGCTTAGCATTGTGTTTATTGTTTCCTAAACTTGTTCCACCCTACACCGAGTGCTAAGTATTTAGTGAACTCGGAGGTTTTCTCGCTTGCTGCATTTCTTGATGCCATTTCTTGATGCCACCCTCCACTAGGTGCTAAATGTTTAGAGAACTCGGAGGGTTGCTCGTGTACTGCAATTCTTGCCGCTGTGTCTTGTTGCCACCCTCCACTAGGTGCTAATTGTTTATTGAACTCGGAGGGTTTCTTGATTGCTGCAGTTCCTGCTGCAACTTCTTGGCTGCTTCCACCGCTTGGCGCGAAGTGTTTGGCATTTGATTTTTCGTTTCTTACATCCCCTGCCGACAAGTCTTGGTGCTGCTCTCCACCGGGTGTCGAGTGTTTAATGGAGTCGGAGGGTTTTTCATTTTCTGCAGTTATGGCTGCAACTTCTTGGCTCCATCCCTTACCGAGTGTCAAGTTTTTAGTGGACTCGGAGGTGTTCTTGTTAGCAGCAGTTATTGCTGCAACTTCTTGGCTCCATCCATCGCTAGGAGCTGCTGTCGAAGTATCTGGAGGAGTTCCAACGATTTTTTCGTGGCCTGCAATTTCCTTTCCTTTCTGTCCATCGACTTTGTGAATGGGAACTTCCTGAATGGGAACTTCGTGGATGCGGACTTCATGAACGAGGATTTCGTGAGTGAGGACTTCGGAGGTTCCATGCACTTGGTGATTTTCTTGTGGATGAGAAGATGCTACCTTTTCACATTCGATGATAACAGGATGTTGAACTTCCGTATTCTTTATATTGGCCGCTGCTATTGCTCGTTCTTCCGCTGTAGGATCATTTGTTGATATTTTCTTCACCTGCTGGATTGTTACTCCTGGGATGGATCCATTTGATGCGGGATGAATCTCTTTAACTGTCTCAATAAATTTTTCCTTGCATACCTGATCTTCTGTGGAAAGTTTTCTATGTGTGGGCACTTCTTCTATGTCCCAGAATTTCTGCAACTGATATTCTTCTCCAATTTTCCACGAGTTGCCAATCGTGGTATTGACCTTCATGTAGTTGTCCCGATGTTGATTGATTTGAGACACTGTGTCTGTGAATTTATTCTCACATACCTGATCGTCTGGGGAAATTTTTCGTTGAGTGGGAGCTTCTTCTATGTTCCAGAATTTTTGTAACTGATATTCTTCTCCAATTTTGGCAACCATGGTGTTGACTTTAATGCTGTCGTTATGCTTTCTTCCAATGGTTCCAGATAATACCCAACCCAGTTTGGTATTTTATCCCAAGATGCCATCCTTTGTTCTAGTGATTCCTTCTAGAATTATTTTTGAATATTCTTCGGCGCCTAGAATTATATCTATAGGACCGGGTCGGTTGAAGGTTGGATCGGCGATTGAAAATATTGCTCCAGGAATTGATATTTCTGTTTGGGATGGGGGATGAAGGCATGGCTTTGGTAAGTTTAGGAAGTATTAGTAAATTGACAGGTAGGGAAAAGTTACTTGAAAATCTAGGTGTGATCAAACCTGGGATTTTCCATTTGGCAATTTTTGGCTCGCTGTTCCCGATTCCTGTGATTTCAGCTCGAACTTTGGTCCTGGGTAACCCCAATAATTCGGCTGATGCTTCCGTGATAAACGACCCCTGAGACCCGGGATCTATTAATACTCGTAATAGATGAGTCATCCCGGATGCTGCTTTTACTTGAACCATTGCTGTGGCAAGTAGAACTTGGCTCTCCTGTGCGCCTAAATTGGCGGTGATGATGTCCGACTTCGGCTTCTTTTCTGGAACGTTGGAAGTCTTCATAGCTGCTGCATGAGCTGACGTTCTCATCCTTTGGGCAGGGAGCGGCCTTGATGGTGGCTGCGCCTTATGAAGCAGTGTATGATGCGGGAAGCGACAGATCCTACAATTAAAATAGGCACGACATGGTATATTTGAATCGTGCCGCAAGCATCGATAGCACAATCGATTGGTTTTTACTGCTTCTACTTTTTCATGGGTAGATAGCCTCTGGAATTGGCTACAGTTGTCGATGTAATGATCTCCATGGCACAGCTTGCAATTTAGGGATGCGGAAGCGTAATTCTTCTGTGGTCTTTCCTGCGTGGGCTTTCGAGCTCCATCTATGGATTCTAGGGATTGGAACCGCACTTGCAGGAAAGCCATTAAATTTTGGTGATCCTGGACTTCATTTGGACATTGAAGCGACTGTTCATATAATTTGTTGGTTTCAGGATCCCATTTTCGAGCGATAGCTCTGTTAATCCACGGACCCCAAATGTCCGTGGAGATGCCTAAATTTTTGATTGCCTCCACACATTCCTTGATGGAGTCGTGCAATCTTTTTAACCCTTGGGCTGACTCTTTGGAGAGGACCGGCAGATCGAATATGGTATCTAGCAATTTAGTTAAAATAAGGCGATTATTTTGATACCTTTGTTGCAGCAGATTCCAGGCGGTGTTGTAGTTTGCTTGGGTAACAGCTAGATGCTGGATCAGTCGGCTTGGCTCTCCCTTAAGATGCGTCTTTAAATATTGGTTGTCATCTACTAATTTGGTGAACAGGTCCTTGAAAGTGGCCCATTCCTCATAATTTCCCTCGTATATGGGAATTTTGACTTGAGGAAGCGAGATGGCTGCTGCTTGCTCGTTCCTTGTCGGCGCTTGCAATAAAATAATTAAATTTCTATACCTGTCTTCCAACGTAGTATATTCAGGACTGAAGTGCATTTGTTCTGAAGCCATGTCGTTTGACATAACCTCTTCGTCCATCTCGACCACACGATCCCATTTTTCTCTTAATTCCCTTGTCGTGATGGCGGGCCTCCCTAATTCTTGTGTTAGTTCGGCGTCGTCCATCGCTTGCTTAAAATTCTGGATCCGAATCTGCAGTTTTCGGATACGAACCTTTTGCTCGGGGTTGGCCACCATTTCCTCTTGCGTTCTGATTACGGAGGGGTTGGAAATTTCCGTTGATTTTGAACAGCTCTGCAAGTAACTTTTTGCTTCGCCGTATATGGCTTTAATTTGGTCGTAATACCCTGTTTTAAAATAATTATGAGTTGGAATACTTAGCTGCCCCATTTCTGCGTGATTTTTAGTTGCAGTGTTCCAAAGTTCGTCCAGCGTTTTGTTGCGACTGGCGATGTAGGCTTCATTTTTTCGGCTGGCAGGGTCCTTTTTGCTGTTGGAGAATATTTGCTTTATCTTCTGCGCGAGCTCTTCTTGGGCGATAGCTAATTTGTTGAATTCCTCCATGTTGTTGGCCATTTTCTGGGAACTAGGTGGTTGGCAGATGTTGTCTTCTTCTTGGGATGTGTTTTTTCGTTAGTTGGAGACATATCCGGCTCGAAGGACCATGAACAGAGTTGCCTGAGAGGCTGTTTCAGGATTCCGTTACTTTGCGCTGATTCTATCCGTCAAGCACGTAAACAAGACTGTGTTTACGTTTTAAACCAATGTAGTCAATGGTACTTGAACGGACGACAGTAGAAACACCAACCCCTGAGATGCAGCCTCACATCTCGACAGTATTATGGCTTGGTATAGGGGTGGCGACGTAGTGAATGAATCAAACATTAAATGCAGATTGATTTTTATTATGAAAATAGACTAGTATTTATACAAAACTAAAAATGCTTAACGCAGTAACAATATCAAAGTTCATATATACAGTTTACCAGGTCAGAGTGTTTAAATTACAAAACAGCAGATAAGCAATTGTGCAGTTTTTATTTCCTGCTAGAGCGAAGGTCGCCCGTTGAACTTACTACTGTAGGTCGGTATTGTGCATGGAGTGCAGAATTGCATTTTCCTGGCCTTTAACTCGTCTGATTACGTAATAACACTGGCTTTTAAATTATGAATAATGTTTCGTAAATTTGGACTGAAATATATAGTTTTTAATCTAATTTAAACATATTAAATTTAGTAATTATGAGGCAAAGACTGGTGATTGCAACATTAAATTTTTCTTGCTAATTAATGGGAATTGCATTTAAAAACATGCAACTGGATTTCGTAAATTTTAGAAAATAAAATTTATGCGTGTTTAAATCAAGTTTAAACACATCGACAACACACTACGTTCAAGTAGGGGTACTACAGGGGTCTATTTTGGGGCCCATATTATTTAACATTTTTACCAGCGATATACCGGGGCCAACTAATTCAGCTATCGCTATGTTTGCGGACGACACAACAATAACAGTGCAACATGAAAACATTCAAGCAGCAAGCAACATACTTCAACATGCGGTAAATCAAATAAGTGAATGGTGTAATCATTGGTGTATAACGAATAACCAAAATAAGTGTGAAGTTAAAATATTTACATTACGTAGACCAGCAGATCCCACAAAAATTATTATTAACGGTTGTGAAGTAAAATGGAACCCTAACGATTCAAGTGTAAAATACTTAGGAGTACATTTAGACAGAAGACTAGCTTGGGGCATCCATATAAACAAAAAGGTTAGTGAGTGTTATGCAAGATTATCTCAACTATACCCGTTACTAAACAAAAAATCATCACTTAAGATTAACTGTGCAATGTTATTATATAAATCTATATTGCGTCCTGTCCTTATGTATGCATGCGCTATATGGAGAGCAGCCTCAAAAATGCAGGTAAATAAAGTACAAGTTATGCAAAATAAAATATTAAGAATAGCTGCCAATGCCCCCTGGTATGTTAGAAATAGTCTGTTACACTATGAACTTGAAATACCAACTGCAGACCAATATATTAAAAAGGTGAAAAAAAATTCTTCAGTAATATAACCTCTTACCAAAGTAGCCCTCATTACTCGCTAGGAAAGAAAAATATACATACTCGATTAAAAAGACGGTTACCACAGGACGCCTATCCATCATCGGGCAATAGCAGTGATGACGGCTAATGATAGTAATATCGCAGAACTGTATAATATTTATAATAATAAGTATAAGCTAATATAAGATAAGTATAATTTTTATAGTATTGTAATATAAATTCCGTTTAGCAAGTGTAGCCAAAATAAGAATATGTGAACACAACCATGTATGACATGCAAAATGTCGAGCTGGTCCAAATAAATATAAAAAAATATATATTTGACACGCACGCAACATTCTTTAGTAAGTGCGCTCTGGGCTCTAGTCGTTTTCGTTGCAGCTGAATTTTATTTCGCCCTGTTTAGGAGCGATTGGTTACATCAATTTCAAAACGTAGCCATTGGAGCAAGCGAGATATGTTCCTCAAGCTTTTTTAATTCCGTAGGGCTCTCTTTTCCGTGGCCCTCGCCGTGGTATCATGCGAGGTTATGCGGGGCGATCTGCGATTTGATTGGCTACAACTGTTGGCGCGATAGCGCGTTTAGCGCGAAAAAGCTTGGCGTGGCGTCTCTTTTGGGATCAGTCAGTCTCCGGTCGTCACACAGTACAATTGCCGCCTACGCGCTTCATGCGCGGAGGCGGCCGGTGTTTACCTGCTGTTACAGCGAATTTTGGTTTTGTGTTGTTATTATACGGTTTTTGGCGGGCCGTGTGAGTGACAGGGTGTGTTTCTTGGGTGCTTTAGTGCCTGTTGTCATCGATGACCGATGCCGCTCGTTAATTTTCCGAAAGCCTGCTTAGCTAATTGTTCCGCCTTATTGGCCGGGATCTCATCTTACGAGCGAGCTAACTAGCAACCTCGCAGGTTTTTGTGGTTGCCCAGGCGGGCTTTGCAGTTCTTCCCGAGTAAATCGGGGTTCCAATGGACAGCGTATGTACCCACCCACGTCATGTCGCCGTTCGACATCTCTAGCGATTGGGGCCCGACAGCGCTAGCGATTAGCGCGTATGCAACAAGGCCAAGCCGCCTAATTTAAGGTATCGTGCGATATTTTTGACTCAATCGTTTATGTTTACCGCCAGCCGGCAACTCAAAATATGTTAAATTAATCATACTTGTTATAAGCCGCCTAATTAAGGCGATGTGCGTTATTTTCCCAAATTAATCCTTTGTGTTACAAGCTAGGCTATATTTTTGACTTAATCTTTCATGTTTACGGTCAGCCGACAACTCAGAACATGTTAAAATAATCATACTTGTTATCAGTCGCCTAATTAAAGCGTTGTGCGCTATTTTCCCAAATTAATCCTCCATGTTACCAGTCAGGCTATATTTTTGACTTAATCGTTCATGTTTATGGCCAGCCGGCAACTCAGAATACGTTGAATTACTCGTACGTGTTTGAGTGCTATTTTTAGATGAGGCGCCCACCGCTGGGCTTTCTTTTAGGTTTAGCCCTTGTTGAAATTATGAATTGATTGTGTCCGCTGACCACGTCGGCATTGTTGTATCTTTTGGGCATGAACTTAGTCCAATAGATCTGTTTACTGTATTTGTCTTATGGTTTTGTCCCGTGTGTTTGTGCATGCTTATTTACAGGGTGATTTAGTCACTATGTCAAGATCGATGTAAGGTGAGTTCTGAGAGCGGTTTATAAGCGTTGCAGATAGGTCGGCGCGTTTGTCACTACGCTGTTGGAAGTCAAGAGTTTGTACTCAAGTATCCTACCCCGTTTCGCTTTCCGTGATTCTGTTAAGCGTGGGTTTCCAGATTCAAGCTCGTGGCGCCCGTTTATTTTGTAACACCCTATACATACCGTCACGCTTGCCCTGTGGTGTACCGTTTCTAGGATCACGCCCATCTCCCTGACCGTATCAAGCCGTGGCCTTTAGCCTGTTTTGTGAGATTTCCAGGGTAAGTGATGACAGTTCCCGGACTTGTCGAAAAAAGGGGCACTCCCCTACCCTAGAGTGTCTTTAAAATCATTTGATACCGTAACATATTCTCGGTAGAACTAAGAAGCATTTAGAAGAATCAAGAAGTGTGCAAAAGAGTGGTTAGTTTTGTAGTGTTAGACGCAGTAGAGACTTGGTGCTTCACAAGAAGCAAAATTAGAGACTATGAAAATCTATGAATCTGTTCAAGAAAACAAGATGAACTAGAAGAATAAACCATAAACTCAGAACTAAGTATATTGGACAATGTTTTCAAAAACTCTGCGTAGAAGGGGAAGTGTTAAACTGAATTAAAGTTCATTGAACACGGTTTAATTGATCTCTCTCCATTCTGTTTAATTCGTTTTTGTCAATGGCCCACCTATCTAAAACTTAAGCGACTGCTGAGTGTAACTTAAAACTACAATTTAAATTTGCTTGAAAGCCGCCTTGAGTTGGATATCAAATTAACATTAGTTAAATGAGACATAAATTTATATTTTGCAATATATTCGCAAAATCGACTAAGACTAGCCAATATCTTTTCCACTTTTAGGATTCTCGTTGCTGCTGTAATTCATACTCGCATATAGAGTTTATGTTTTTAATTAGAAAGACGTCCGTCCGCCGAGATATTTATAACCCGATAACCATCAGCCGCAATGTCAGTAAACACGTCGAATTAATAATGAGTAAATAAATTAAAGGATCTACAATTAAATAAGTTGCTTTGAGTTATGCTACTTTCTTTTACTCCAAATTATACCGTTGCCTGTGAATTGCTCGTCATTAATAATTTTAAATGAATTTTCCGATCTCGCGAGACGCTCTAGCCTGCTTTGATATACATATTTTGGTTTCCGTCAGGGTGGTCGGACTGCATTGTCCGCCAGTGATGTTGCGCAACAATTAACTTTTTAAACTTGATTTGAACAAGTTTCAATAATTGCTCCTTGAAATGCGGTAGTCTCTGATACAGCCCGATTACGGCATGATATGGGGAAGATACATTCAACCACGAAAATTGGATTGTCTAAAGCGGAGCTTCTCAATATTTTTTTACGGGCGACCCCTATTTCATTAGCTGCAACTTGGCGACACCTACCACTGAGCGAAGTTTAAGAATGGAAATTTTCTTTCAAAAACTTTGCATTCTCTAGTTTCGCACTGCTTTTTAGCTGTTCACATCTGAAGATGTTATTTGTGTTTAGTATTTCTCTGATCAATGTTTAACATATTTTCTAGTTTTTGTACAATGTATTTTATGTTTTTAAATAGTGTTCGTTTATGTAGTATAGTTATTTGTATCCGTAAACATCGATTTGACTGTTTTCACGTAGCGGGGAATGTTTGGCTGGCACCACATTATTCCAAAAAAACCAAACATTCTGCGGACGTGGTATACAAAACATTCTTTGTGCAACCGCAATGCACATTATAACTAAAAACATATAATTAAGGCTGTGTCAACTAAAAATATGCAACATTTTTTTTGCTTAAGTTAAATAATCCCCAACTATTATTGTAACCAATTGAATATTTCCATGTGACGAAATTACAATAAAGGTTTATTACTGTGAAAATTGCTTGCCTGTATTGTTACTGAGTGCGTTAGCGATCACCATAAATAAAAGGTAGGTGTGAAGCGATGCGTTCAGAGATTAGGTTATTTTCCAACAAGAACCTAAAAAATAAATAAAATTTGACTACGTCAAATAAATAAAAAATTGTGCCGTACCACTCTTCGCGAAAGCAGAGCCAAACAGCTGAGGTACAGATTGGATCTGTAAAATGGCAGAATTGCAGAACGAAAGGGCCAGCAACCGGTGGCAGGTAGCTATTTTGGAGTCCGTTGAGCTGAAGTTAGCAGTTAGCGGCACAGTATTTTAAGGTGGGTGAATTTGTGTAAATTAACATCTTAAAGTTCGTGCCCTTAAATTAAATTTCAAATTAATTACAAGCGGGAGAAAGCCACGGTACAATTTCCATTGTCAAACCCTGGGAGAAACGTTGAAGTATTTATTTATGTTTGTTGGTGCAAGAATTTACTTGTTCAAACCTTATATGCTTGTATAAAATATGTGTTGCTTTAAGCGGGGTAATCGAATGGTAAACAAAATACGTTAGAAATAAATTAAACCGCCCCATTTCATAATAATATTGTATCACCCTTAAACGAGGGGTGAGTACAACCCTAGCTAGCTCTAACTTTCGGTAGAAAATGGCGTGAATAAGGCCCAGGCTGCGGTTTTTGAGGTTACTAAAAAACTTAATAAAAGTTAAATAAATTGGCGCCAGTCGTTAAACACAACATAAATAAAAATCTAGCTACAAAAACAAATTACCACCTACCTTGCATGCCCCTTACTTCACCCTAATTCTCAATTGAACACGAGCACGTTTATCAAGGGTCGTAGTATATTACACCAGAAAAAATATTTTAATTAGAAATTTAATATCACCAAAAGCGTAACAGATAGTCGTAACCATATACGAAATACAGTGATAAACAACAATAATTAATTGGGTTTTAGTTACCCAAATTATAACTCACAAATATATTTTATGGAATTCAAATTCAAAATTCAAACACATGTGCAAGACAACAAATTAAAAATTTCTAACGCCAGCAATAATGACTGCTGCGCTGATAATACAATGCCAAAAATTGATATCTGAACGGCATGCAAACATCCAGCTATGAATAAAATGAAACGCACTTCGCCCGGCTTGCAAACTGATAAAATTAAAATAAACCGAGCGCCCACGGCCACACTGCGCAAGGGGTGGTACACGTTACATACATGCTTCAGCTAATCCCTAGGTGAAAACACAGTAGCGTTTGATAAAAGTTTTGTTACGTTTTTATATTCAAAGGCTTTTGTTTCAAAAATACGCAATTCATAGCAGACAAATTGCCCTTATCGACACAATAAAAACACTGAAAGCAAACTGTATGTACTCACTGTGGTATGAGATATTCTTCAAACGTCCTCGGAAGCAGACCCAGGTGTGAAGAGTTCTGGGTTGACTTTTATGTTGTAAGACAAAGAGAACTCCAACGGCTACTACAGCCAGGACATTATGCCGGTTGTTAAATGCCTAATTACCACTTAATTAGTACCGAAACAAAGAAATGACAAGTAAATATCTCATCAAAAGATGGAAATCGGTCATTACGCAATTGCCAATGGACGCCGCTCAAAGCTTTCACCAAAATTGTTGACAAGAAACAATTTACTGCCAAGAAGCATGGTCTACTTGGATCACAGCATTAAAATCCCCTCAGAAAGCTTGAATTGTTCGACGTTCACAGCCGCACTTGTAAAGCACTCAAAATCGAAGAACCAAAAACGGCCAAAACTTTTGCTTCGTGTACTTTTTACTTATTTGAAACCAACATCTTTCTTTTAACCTTAGATGTTGAATATTTAGAAAATTCTCCGATAGTGGAATGTTGAAAGCAGCAAGAGCAAATACGCTACCGTAATGTGATGTTATCATCTCAGGCCAGAATTTGAAATTGCCATCTTTATGATGCTTTCTTATAAAGGGTACAGTTTCATTCTATTAGACTCGTTTGCATACGAATCCAACGTCAAATAGGGTTCATCATCCATAATAACACATCGCCGATTTCTAAGCTTCAAATGCGTCTCTCTTCATTTTGTGAGTAATGTTTTTGGGTCACAATTTCCTTTTCCGTATACTTAGGCGCTAATTTTCTTTTTATTTTGCGCAATTCTGCACAATTTGCACCTTTTAGTTTTACGACCACTGCCCGAAACTCTACTCAAAGTTTTATTGTTGTGTATTTTTTTGATAATACCAATAATAGTGCCCTGTGAAATGCTCACACTTTGAAAGTATTTTACCTTAAATATTTCCCCACCATTTTTGTTGATTATATAAATTCGCAAATAACTTTTCAGCGCCCTTATTCTTTTAACAGGCCCATTTCCACTGTTCAAAACTTAACAGAATGTCAGCGTAAGTCAGCGAATACCATACATAACAATTTTGTTTTAAACACTACCTAATTT
Source organism: Agriotes lineatus (assembly GCA_940337035.1). NCBI lineage: Eukaryota > Metazoa > Arthropoda > Insecta > Coleoptera > Elateridae > Agriotes > Agriotes lineatus. The sequence goes on along the minus strand of CALNHX010004801.1, from coordinate 54,126 downwards.
GGCGTTACCTATTTGCAAGTCATTGTATAGATTTTTAGGGTAAATTAAATGCAATGCATTTTTATAAATATTTGAATAGAAAAGATACATAGATTGAAACTATATAAAGAACTTACCCGTTGTGCGCTGTAGATATGTTTTATTTGTATGAATATATGCATTTGTTTATGTTTGCGAACAGAAAAAATGTAAAGAGATCAATAATGACAGCGGAATTGAATATTTAAGCGGCAGAAGTTTAACATATTCGAGGTACTTTCAAATTTGAACTAGATTTTTTATTTGTATGTTTATTCAAGATTGATTCTCCACAAATATTTTCTTCTCATTAGCTAATACATAGCAAATCATTTAAACAATGCTTATATAAAAATTCGATAATGAAGAAATGTGTTAAACCATTTAACATTAGTAAAAACGACTAGCGAAACAAATAAATGGAAAAAGTAAAAGGAATTAATGACACGTACAACATTTGAGTTTCTGTTGCTTTTATAAAATTTATGATACGCTTGTGATTTCACAATTACTCTGAATTTCTCAAAGTAACTGGAAATAATAGGACATATATTATGATTATATATCCAGTGCAGTGCTTGCTATTGCATATAGCTACTCGTAAGTCTTTCACAATAACATAAAAATAACAAAATATTAATAAAGTGGTAGCTCTGATAGGGTGAAATATAATAAAAACAACGGAATCTATGCACTGTGATTACAGAATTTGTTTATTAAATATAAATGTACATATATTGATTTTTGAACTACATTTCAGATATGCCATAGTTTTCAAGTAGTGTTAAAAGAAAAAAAAACATTCGGGATATATGCAACAGAACGTGATGCAATAGTACCTACCGTTGTTTATGGATTTCATATTAAGTACACTTAGAAACAACAATTCGGAAAAGAAAATATTTGTCCAAATATGTAATTCATGTTTAATATTGCGTTTGTAACCTGAAATTGCATAAAATATTAGCCAGTCCCATAGAGTAAATTAGCTCGTCTATATGCATGTACGGATATACCTCATTACAATATTGTAATTGTATTTTCATTGTTTCTATCAATTTGTTTTTCCAGCTTTTTTTGGGTTGCCTTTATTGGTTATTTTTGCTACTTCATGTCGCTCTAAAATAAAATCAGTCGCACAGTTATATTATATCCAGTGTTTTACACAATTTTCAGATGCATTTCCAAATGGAATGTAGTGATAACTTATTAAAGCATATAATAATAATAATTTTTTAAGATTTAAAGATCAACTGTTGCTTTAAATATCGATATTTGAAGATTGACACAAAAATATAACGTTATTTTTACAGACTACCAAAAAGTGTATCAAACTTCTGAATACTCACATCTACGGCTTTAACTGGTATTCCAGTGAAAATACTACAATCTTGTGAAGATCTTATACACAATTCGGAGACAAATATGACTTTGAATTCAGGACGTCAAAGTATCAGGACAGACACAATTCAAATCAACCGAGGTAGACGCATTATCCCCTCTATAATTTTGCAAATCAATAGCTCTCTTATTACATGCTAAATTTCTTAAACATATGACATAAATTAAAAGGAAGCCATACAAAAATAGCACAGTTACTATATTTGGACGATGTAAAACAAATGACATGAAATAGATCGGAACTTCAACAGTTTCAGACTAGAGATGGACGCGTGAGTGAGTATTCACTCACGTCACGCACGTGTCACTTTTGCTTTAAACACTTACGTTCACGCTCGATCCCGCTCACGTTCATGTAGTGACCCTCCACTCACGATCTGATCCTGAAAATTCAAATTCAGATAGAACAGAATGTTCAAATTTAAAACCAATAAAGGCCCAGCAACACAACTTAAAACTCTAAAATAAAATAGGTTTTGAAATAATTTACATGATATGTTGCGATTAGAATAGTAGACACAAAACATTACATGAAAATTAAATTCGATAGCTTACAACAAGGATAAATACTGATTTCTCGCAACATTTCTTGTAACCGTCTTCAAAGACATTAGTTTTAATACCAAAAAGTGCCATTTAAATTGACGTTCTTTTACTGATATTAGTACAAGAAAGTATATGTTGCTATGCAACACTTTTAATTGTTAGGTTTAAAAGTACTTTTACGTTTAGGGAACTAAAAGTAAGTTCTATTTGGTCGCTTATAGACGTAGACACGCGATTAACTGTAGACACAACATTCACAACACAACACAGGTGCGAAGCTCAGTCGCTGCAGCTCTAGATCTTCCACATGGATGGGCAGTGGCGGAGTGGGGCACCCTGCAGTCTTTTCATCTTCTTCAAGTGACATATTTGTTACAAAGGTCGGCAGTCATCAAGGCAATATTTATTTGTGACACAGCGGATTAAAATAGTTGGCTAGACGTCCAATTGAATCAGCCTGAAACAAATCTTTAGCTCCTGCTATTTGTTTCGCCATTTAGTCACTTCCGAGCCAGTCTGTATATTTTCACTTGAGTTATAATTCGTTGTATTTCGAATTATTTCAAATTTTTAGTCCGCTCACTTTGTACCGATTCTGGAAAGTCCGTATTGCTCGTTATCGCGACGCTCCAGCCTTCAGCTGTTTTTCGCTTGTTGGCCGATCTGCGGGCATTCTATTTCTGCATTCGGTTGAAGTAACTTGCTTCTAGGAAGGCATTCCCGCGTGCTACTGCACCAATTATTAATTAACTTCGTTTTTGAGCTGATGACTAAAATCAGGTATGTCTACGCTAATTATTTGATATTCATTTTAGTAATTTCCCGTTTTTTTATTAGCTCTTTGACGATATTCTTTGACGATATTCTTCAACGTCACTTTTAAACGCCATTATTAGATGCCGTTTCTAGACGACTCTTTATCTGGGTTTCCTAATTAACACCCTAATCAATAACTTGGACCCGCAACTCCTTTCTAGAATGTCACCTTGAGCTTGCCAAGTGGTACAAGGAGCGTCTATTCCATTATCAAATTCGGCCACGAATTCGAGATTGCTGTCGGCTTACGTTAAGCTAATCCTGGACCAATTCAGTGCCTGCCGGCAACATTTTTTACCACCACCCAGGTTAGTCTTGTTTCAACTTTTGTTGATAACCACGTCCGCCTATGAATTGTTGGCTGAATCGATTGTAACGACGCTTCCGATTTACAATTTACAAATTTAAACTACGCTTTACACATTTAAAACATAATGTATTAATTGTTCATAAATCTATACTTTACAAATTTAAAACATAATGTATTAATTGTTCCTAAATTTACAATTCACAAGTTTAAAGTTTTGCTAAATGAATACATATTAAGAATTTTGTAAAAAGTGCCCTCACGCCATTTTACTATCATTACCGAGATAACGGTTAAAACATATGACAGTGGTAAGCTTACTCCTTCATTGAATTGCAATCATATTCAATCCAAGAGCCCAAAAGACGTTCACATATTTTTTGTGCGTGCTGCATTTTCAGCATTAGTTATATACTGTATTTAAACTTTGTGATAAACAATTTACAGACCTAATTACGATGTTGCAAGCAACTATTATTTATTAACCAAATAAACCTAATTGTTGCTGTAATTTTATTTATTTCTCGAAATCTGTGATTTCTGGCGCCCTGTATTTTTCTTATTATTAAAAGAGCTTGCAGCAGTTCAGCTGATGATAGAAATCTGCGACCCAAGGCCACCGAATTTGAAGCTAGCTAAGTCATTGCGGTGAGTAAGAACATTTCAGAGCTACCGTGGTGTATAAATGATAAGGGGGTTGATCTGCGATTATACTACCATAGATTATTATTAGTAATCGATCGCAGGTTGGCTTCTTCATTGTTTCAAGCCTTGCAAATTCTTTAGCCATGAATGTCGCCTTCTTCCCACACTTCTATGTCCTTGGATTTTCCCTGTATTATTTGTTGGAGCAGAAAATACAACTCTGCTCTCATGACGTACCAAATAGTAGAGTTTCCGTTTCTTAATGGTGACTGAAAGTTTTTTTTTATTCTTCGCAAAACGTCTAAGTTAGTTGTCCTGTCTGTCCATTTTATTTTCATTAGTCTCCGGTATAACTCAAATTCTTGTAGTCTGCGAGCATCTCATTTCTTCAGTGTCCGTATTTCCATGCCGTAGAATAATACTGATAGCACGTAGCATCTTACTAATCTTGTTTTCTAAATGCGTTTGAGAGGGTCTTTTACGCATACTCTGTACAGCTCGTAGAAGGAATCTATCAAACCTAAAAAAACCACAAGTTCGTATACAGATTATCTGCAGGTACTAGGTATACACGGTAAGTAGATACAGAGACGGTTCGTTTGTCTTATAATTTTAAACCGTTTCTGTATCTAGTTACTGTGTGTATCTAGTACCTGCAGACCATCTGCATTTGAAAAAATACACGAGCGTACAGTGCGCTATCTTAGTAAGAGAACAGGCGATCTTGAGCACTATTCATGGTGGAACAGAAAATGAACGGAAAATGATCTACAAGAAGCACTCTACGGTGATTTAATGCGCCAAATGTAGGAAAACCTTGTATAGCAAGTTGTCTACCTAGCCAACAACGGTAAAAAATTGAAGAAAAGTGGTAAGTACGGCAGTCAATATATCCCTGACTTGGATTAAGAAAAGGATGTTAAAAATGTCTCTGATAGTCTTGTCAATTTCTTAAAATTTGAATTAACAACGAACATGTTATGAAAGAGCGGTTTTAATTAATAATTATTTACATTACGAGTGCGGTAGGTCGCATTTTACAGTGCGAGATTTTAATTTTTGAAGCACGACGCGAAGGGCAGTGCTTTAATAAAATCGAGGCTGTAAAATGCTTAACGCACCGAGTATTGTATTGCATTCTTAGCCAACATATTTTGTTTAACATTGTCTATAAATTTCGAGATTTGGCTTTCAAATATGAAAACTACCATAGGCATCAAGCAAGTTGTATTCAGTAAATATTGTAGTTTACGCTTTGAAACGTCAAAAATCAAGTCGTAAATACCAATTTTCTTTAGTTCTCGACAACTCAACTGAACAAGGAATTATGTACACTTACGATCATTGAAAATGAACAGGGTTATGCATGTCAAATTGACTTAATCGACGTTTTGCAATTGCGTGCAACGTTATTTTATTATTACGATGAGGAGAGAGTTAGGACAAAACGATTCTGCTTTAGAGACAATGGAAATTCAGAAAACGTATATCAACTACTGTAATGTTTGTTGCATAGCCCTGTTCATTTTCAATGATTCTTGGTGTAATTAGCGTTTCTGCAAATACCCTTTATGATTACAAAGCTATTTTTTTCATTAAAATTCTCTGAAAGCTAAACATTTTCTAGTCACATTACGTGGAAGAACTTACTAAACAGAGTACTGCAAAATGTCAAAAAGTGAATGATTTCTCAGGTCTCTTACAGTCGGCAACTGATTGGGTTAAAAGAAGGTTGCAGCTAAGTATTCAAGAAGGCAGTCGCCAGTTTCAACATTTAATATGAATATAATTTATAAACACACATTCATTCTGAAAAGCTGTTGGTTATGTTTCGCAGATGACACTTAATCATGACAAACACAATGACGTGCGTATGGATAAAGTTCTCATCGCCTGCCTAAAATGGAAATTCATTGATTCACATTGCATTATTGATTTTGGAGCTATTAACAGTAATAGGCGTACTTAGATATAAAATGTTTTGAAAAAGTGTAGGATTTGTGTTCCTGTATTGAACTACATTCGCCTAAAACCAACAACCATACTTCGGCCGCATCGCTGAATATAATCCAGTAATCTCAATTAATTTCGAGCAGCTTTAATTGAGAAAACGTAGCTCCAATGTAAGGTTGTCTTGTTTTATTACGCAAAAACCCGGTCGGCCTGATCATAAGTCTTGCGGGCGGAATTCGTTTGGTGAATCAACCGCCTGCGATCAGACGGCGTGGCCAGGCGACACCTGTTAGTTGTTCTGACTTAATAGCTTGCGATGGACAACGGTCTTTAAATCAGAGATTATAATTTTGCCGTTTCTTTTTCGAAAAGCCAAATGAAAGCTCTGATTTATAAATGCACGTTCACTCCTGCATTTGCTTCAAAGGCTAATTAAATCAGGCTCGAGTTCAGCCTTTAGTTTCAAGATTATTGTTTAATTAATTGTATAAAGATTGAAAGAAGTCGCCTTGTCCTGTTTATTAATATTTTTAAAATATTACTTATTGTAAATGTGCAACATATAGTTATTATAAATTTAGCACAGCATTGAAATTCAAATTAAGTAGTCATTCATTCAAATACATGAACTGGCGGTCGATGAACATATCCCTGTATAGCCTTAACACAATCATTATGGTGATTGGACCAATTTGATGAATTCTCTCCACAATGCCTAAGTCGAATAATATTAAATAGTATACCAGATATTCATATATAATGATTAATGATAGACGATATTTAAATAAAAAAATAAATAAACCATTTAACTTTTACATATTGCATAATTCGCAGTAAAATTAAGTATACATTCTACAGCATAATATAAAAAATGCTAAATGAACAAATGAACATGTGCTAGAAGAAGCTTTCTTTCTAAGATATAGCCGTGTAAAAAATGCTTTGAAACATAGTTCTATTGATATCTTTGACACAACTTGAGATAATGGATTTCAATTTGGTACACAGCCATTATTTACACGAAACTACTGTTCTACCAATTTTTGTATCTGTGCATCGACCACTATACAGACCTAATGGAAGAGTTTCAGTCTCGGTATCTAAAACTAACAAAGAATATGAAATGGGAAAATATAGTATAATTAAAAATCTGTCAAAATTGTAATCAAAGTAAATTTTCAAAGAAAAAGACAACATTATTAACCAAACAAAATTCACAACGCAACAAAAACAAACAAGAACAAAGTTCATTTTAGACTTACTGAAACGGGCCAATTCGTGCCACCTGTGTTTACCTATTTCATACCTTTTTATTATATACTCAATCAGTAATAAAGCCTGACATATGTGTTGTTATGTTGTATTCAATTAGTATCGCACTCACTATAAGTGCAAATCGATATGTGAGTGACCGCAGTCTATAAGTTTCCGAGTGTGAACGCGTCAGAGCCACGTGAGAGAATGTGCTAACAATGCAAGATAATTCGGGGAATAACGAGCAGCGTATTCGAAATAGCGCTGGAGCCCGCTAGTGGATTCATTCGCCGTCAAACCTGCGAAGGGCAAATGCCGCCCTGATTCGCGCTCAAGTAGGTGAACATCGCGGATCGCCTGGTGCGCTCCCAAATTAATGCAGGGCGCGGGTCGACCTTTTAAAAGGGTCGTTAAGGTTCTGCGAGACAAACCGCAGAAGAAGGGCATCGTTAGCCGAGTCACAGGTGCAAGCTATTCAAGTAAAGCAGCCCAGGAGCGAGACTGTGGTGTTTCAGTCCGACATCGCTAGAAGCGGCGATTGCGACCTAAAGAAGCCATCCAACGTGGTCCCCGTTCTTTGATGAACATATACAAGGTTAGTTCCTGCTTGTAACTTCGCGACGAAATAAGAAAGAAGTTAGCAATTGTAGTAAATAATTACGCAACTGCTGGCTGATAACGAGGAAGTACCGGCAGCGCATCACGTCATATGCTAACTCGGAAGATCGGGTTTCCATGCATCGAGGCACTATAAAAAAACGACAACTTCCGGTTCAACTTATTCTAACTGTTTCATACTTCGCGTTTGTGAACTTTGTGTTCACACAATTAACTGAACTTTAAGCATTTAATTAATATATTTTCTCATGCGCAGTGCCCAATTGTTTTATGTATTTGCTTGCATGTATTTGTGTGTTTATCATTTTCTTACAGATTATAAGTATTCATGTAAACTGTTGGGTTTTTATTACCATTGGCGTTTGCATTTGTAAGTACAACATTTCAGGTGTCAACGGGCTGACTCAAACAATATGAGTTACCTTTAGCTGCACTGACGATATAACTAGAGCCTCATAGCTCACCAACTGGATAAGCTAGCGAACCAAGGCATTGTAACGTAATAATTCAGTAGGCTAGGCAAAAGACGATGTTACACAACAAAACACTATAAAAGATGTGGAAAGTGCCATCGTTCTTAAATACATTTACGTTAACTCGCTGTTTCATGCTATTAAAAACTTTAGTTAAAATATAGGGTATCATAGATCGGTAGTTTTCAACTACAAGAGCGTATAGTGTGAAACAATAAGAAAGCCGACCTGCGATTAATTAATAAAATAAGCAATGGTAGTAAAAATCGCAGATCAACCCCCCTACCATTTATACACCACGGCAGCTCTGAAAAACTGTTTCTTACTCACCGCGATGGCCGACTAGCTCAAATATCGGCGGCCTTAGATCGTAGGTTCAGACCATCAGCTATGTACCCTGGAATGTCTTCAAAAAAGGAAAGGAAAATGGAAATGGGCGCCAGAAATCAAAAGATTTCAAATAACAAGAAGAAAAATAAATTGCAAGTGACTAGCGTTTAATTAATCAACAATAAGAAGTTTTGAAATGTCAATAATCAATAATCAGGACAATTAAAATGTAAATAATGTAATGACAAAATTGTGTATCTTAACTGAAGGTTTCGACACGCATAAAATTAAGAACCCCTTTCGGGTTATTATAATAATTTACCAAAACCACTCGTGGGATAAGCTTATCACAGTCATCTAATAAAACCTTCTGTTAGGCTATTGAAAATAAATAGCGTGACTGTACCTTTTACATAGGGTCGAAACACACATCAAGAATAGCAAAATTTATAAACTGTGCATAATTAAATATAAGCATTAAAATTCAAATATTAAAACAAGAGCATGTATGAAATTGAACATTACAGGTTAATAATGGCAAAACGTATGAATATAAATTTTAAATATTGACGGGTTTAAAATACACAGATGTAAATTTCTGGTATTGAAAATAAGTCGAAGTAATATAAATCTCGGAGTAGCACCTACTAACCTCGAAACGTAAGCTGGACGTGAACGGCAATAATCATTGTTGAAGTCGCCAGGGAAGCGCCGAAAATTGCTGCAATAGCATCTTCAAACGGCAGCAAATACGCCGGACCCAGCAGGTGTCGAAAATGCGATAAGACTTGGCCTCCGAGATAAACTCGTTGTTGAAACGGATAATTAAGATTAAGAGCTAAGAAAGATATAATTAGTATGGAGATAATAAAACAGAAAAAGCGCAATCGTACCTGATTACAATCAGCCCTTAGAAAATACACTGCTCGTTGAAATTGGTTGAGCGCACGTAATTCGACATAATTAAAAACAAGGCTTAGCCGCGCCGGTATCGGCGGGCTCAAGCGAAGACAGCAAAGTGCCCGGACGAAGAATTTCGTTTCCTCGAGGAAGGCTCGCACTCTGATAAGAGATAGCACAGGTCAAAAGAGCAAATTGCAAACGATAGGAACTTGATCCAGGTACAAAATGCGTTGGTTTGGAAAATTTACGAATTCGAAATGCAAAAGGAATTATAATTTAACTAAAAATATACAGGTTAAGCCTGAAATAATTGGATAAATGGCGAAACAATTAGGCAAAGCCAAAAAATTGTTTCACTCCCCACGGCCAAAAGAAATAAAAAGGTTTAAATATGAAAACATTAAAAAATGTAGGAAACCAAAGAATTCGAGAATGAGATCGATGATGCCAACACACAAAGCGAAACGCTATCGAAAAATCCTCTTTCGAGAAGATAAGCCAAGGGAAACAACCCTTATAAATCGGCTTAAAAATAACAGGGGCACCACATAGGACACCGCCAAAAAAATAGACGTTCTGTCTAAACCGGACAGAAGCCTAAAAACTGCTAAACACAGCAAAAACCGACTGCATCACATAGGACACAATCCACCTTTCTACTAACATCCGAAAAACTCGCACCGCATCATCATCACTCACTCCAAATCTAAAGTAACCCAACATCAAAAAGTATGAGAGTAAAAAAATTATCTTCAAAAAAATGAAACACAGTAAGTACTGCGACAAAAAGATTCGGGTGAAAACCCAGGAAAACATCCTAAAAACCATAACCGCCCCGAATTTAGGTAGAGACCCCAGAAGCCGGAGGGAACAACCGCATCACCACCAAACCCCGCTCGGGCATTCAGCCAGTCGTCGCAGCTAGATGGAAAAGGCGCGCCGATGACGGACTGAATGTGGCTCCCTCACTGAGTCGGATGGCAACACAATCGCTAGCCCCAACTCCCAGAAATCTCCACAAGGCCAAAAAAACCAACCCAAACAACAATAAAATTTAAAAAACCCCAGACAAGTATAAACTCGTCTCGAAAAAAATCACATCAAAAAACAACATAGCTAACAAGCCATGAACAACGATCTGAAAATCAAATCGATCAAGGTTCTAAATGAACACAAACACGGATGGGGAAAGCACTAAAAAAAAATATCCCAAAATATGGAAAGAAACGACCCCAACTGCTAGCGTTGCTTAAAAGGGAAAGCAAGATGAAAGTGCTTCCTATCGTGACCTTCCCTGCGTGCCCAACCTACCACCCTATACGTTACAAAAGGGAAGAACTAGATGGTGACGTTCCCAAACAGTGACCTTCCCTGCATGCCCAACCTACCACCCTATGCAAGAAACAAAAAGCACTAAGAAAACAAGTTTTTAAAAGGGACACTGTAGGTGTTTCCACGGTCACAATATCCTATAATACCATAGTCCAAATCCAAATAAGCGAAGCGCTTTTGAAAAAATCCTCAAATGAGACGGAAGTAATGGTAAGTAAAAAGGAAAGTGAAAAGCACTAGAATGCAAGATCCATAGGGAACATACCCTACAGCAACTTTTAAAAACAGAAGAGAAAACAGGACATAAGGAAAAGAGAAAAGGAAAGAGAGGAAAAGAACCAAAAAACCAGAGTTTGGAAAAACTCACGCTGCCACACCCACTCATCCAAGCTTCGACTGGCTAGGTCTACTATTCCATGCCTTGACCCGGGTTTACGGAGACATGGACACGCTTAAAGACGAGGAAACACAAGAAAGCAAACCGCCTTCAATCGCAAAGAAAAAAAATCCGCACCCAAAATATGTGCGTAAAAAAGACGCAAAAAATTGCAAAAATAAAACGAGCAACAAGATGCAATTGCGCATCCAAAACTGGCTCAAATCCTCTGTCACGTCTGACAGAAGACAAACCTGCACCCCATCGGACACAGGAAGGACTGCCTCACATCGGACGCAGCCAACAAAAACCCCGCATTCAAAATCGCATCCAAAAGGAAATGCATAAACGCATTCAAAAAAGAAAAGCCAGAGAAAGAACGACCCGGAAACAACCCGTCGAGACCCTGAGTAAATACAAGTACGGCAAGGCAATTACTTAAAAATTCCCAAAGATGGAGTAAACTACACCAAACCGCACAAGTAATTCACGCAGGCCTTCGACCCACCGATAAACAACCAAAGGAAAGATAAGGAAAAAACAGACATACTACATACCAAAGCACACACGCAACCAATCAAAGAAACCATTCAGAAACCTCACTCACCAAAGCATACCCTTTCAACAAAGTCCATCACACTACCTATAAACATACCGCTAAACCAATCATTCGTCAAGAAAGATGAGAGAAGAAAAGTCAATAAACAACCGAACGAAAGGATAAGTAAAGGAAGGAAAAGAAAAGAAAGTCAAATATAAATACGTGCACTGCAACAAGATGTGAAAATTACAAAAGTGAATAGAAAAATGAATACAAAATTAAATATTGATAAATAAAGACATCCAGGTAAACACAGCTGATGTAACTACCAAAATCGAGCCCCATAGCGTTGGTCGCGCCAGTGAAACAATAAGAAAGCCGACCTGCGATTAATTAATAAAATAAGCAATGGTAGTAAAAATCGCAGATCAACCCCCCTACCATTTATACACCACGGCAGCTCTGAAAAACTGTTTCTTACTCACCGCGATGGCCGACTAGCTCAAATATCGGCGGCCTTAGATCGTAGGTTCAGACCATCAGCTATGTACCCTGGAATGTCTTCAAAAAAGGAAAGGAAAATGGAAATGGGCGCCAGAAATCAAAAGATTTCAAATAACAAGAAGAAAAATAAATTGCAAGTGACTAGCGTTTAATTAATCAACAATAAGAAGTTTTGAAATGTCAATAATCAATAATCAGGACAATTAAAATGTAAATAATGTAATGACAAAATTGTGTATCTTAACTGAAGGTTTCGACACGCATAAAATTAAGAACCCCTTTCGGGTTATTATAATAATTTACCAAAACCACTCGTGGGATAAGCTTATCACAGTCATCTAATAAAACCTTCTGTTAGGCTATTGAAAATAAATAGCGTGACTGTACCTTTTACATAGGGTCGAAACACACATCAAGAATAGCAAAATTTATAAACTGTGCATAATTAAATATAAGCATTAAAATTCAAATATTAAAACAAGAGCATGTATGAAATTGAACATTACAGGTTAATAATGGCAAAACGTATGAATATAAATTTTAAATATTGACGGGTTTAAAATACACAGATGTAAATTTCTGGTATTGAAAATAAGTCGAAGTAATATAAATCTCGGAGTAGCACCTACTAACCTCGAAACGTAAGCTGGACGTGAACGGCAATAATCATTGTTGAAGTCGCCGGGGAAGCGCCGAAAATTGCTGCAATAGCATCTTCAAACGGCAGCAAATACGCCGGACCCAGCAGGTGTCGAAAATGCGATAAGACTTGGCCTCCGAGATAAACTCGTTGTTGAAACGGATAATTAAGATTAAGAGCTAAGAAAGATATAATTAGTATGGAGATAATAAAACAGAAAAAGCGCAATCGTACCTGATTACAATCAGCCCTTAGAAAATACACTGCTCGTTGAAATTAGTTGAGCGCACGTAATTTGACATGATTAAAAACAAGGCTTAGCCGCGCCGGTATCGGCGGGCTCAAGCGAAGACAGCAAAGTGCCCGGACGAAAAATTTCGTGCCCGAAAGGAGGCTCGCACTCCGATAAGAGATAGCACAGGTCAAAAGAGCAAATTGCAAACGATAGGAACTTGATCCAGGTATAAAATACGCTGCTTTGAAAAATTTACGAATTTGAAATGGAAAGGATTTATAATTTAACTAAAAATATACAGGTTAAGCCTGAAATACAGTAGAACTCGGTTATAACGAATTCCACGGGACCGCTATATTTGTTCGTAATAACCGTTATTCGTTATACCCAAGAAGGTCATAATTTGAGCAAATTTCCAACTTCCGTATAATTTCTACTTTTTCGCAAACCGATAAAATTTTTCGTTTGACTCGCGACATTTTTCCACAACTAGAAAATGCGTAGGTGCATACGGAATGTCAGTAAAGGAACGACCAAGATACATCCACTTGAAGATTTTTGCAACTCTTTTTGTTGCGTTATAGGCCAACGTCTTATAGCTATTGTATTTTTAATCCTGTAAAGGGTTTTGTTAAATACAATAGCTAAGACGTGGCTATGACGCAACACTTTCGTTTTGCAGAATGCGATAACAGAACTGAGCCATGACATCAGTCTTATATATTTATTTATTTATTTATTACAAGTATGGACGGACTCAAAGTCCTTTTACAGAAAAAAACAAGGAAAAATAACATAACATTAATTCCGACGATAGTGACGACATGGCTCGTTCACTCAAAAACAAAAATAGTACTCCTCGCTGCGTTACAAAAGTGACTCAAACTGGGATCTAAAATATCACATGAGAGATCATTACACATGGCGCATATACGGGTTAGAGGATTGTTTAAGGTGTAGCACGACGTATAAGTTGACAAGGCAAAGGTGGTGACTGATCTATAAAAAATTGAAAAACCCAAATGCAAAATATGCGTTGACAAAAATAATTTTTTTCCAAAACTTTGATTCACTTGAGGAACCTGAAGATGTCAAAATATTCGTTTCAGTTTTTGCAGAGTCTTTTTTTATTATAAAATGCACCTTTTGAAAACTATGACATAATTAAAATTAAAGAAAAAATAAAAATCCAATTTTTCGTTCCACCCTAATGACCATAGAGTTTATTACAAGTTAGTTGGACTTTGGCTTGAATATTCCCAACAAGTTTAATAGTGTACTTGTCTTTAACGTGTTCGTTAAGCATATCTGTGAGGGGTTTCAAGTTATTTACCTGGAGGTGGCCTTGCTACTTCGGTTGTTTCGTCATTTTCCTTGCTTTCCTCTTCTGAAAGTGGCTGAAATCTATTTGAGGTTCCTGTAGCACTTAATCAGTGGTCATCCAGTTTTTTTTGTTTAGTTGATTGTGTTAGGTAGGGATTATATTGGTTAGGTAGCGCCTGTATTTACAAAGGAGTCAAAAAGCTTGATTGTGGGGGGCCATTGTCTAGGCGCTTAAATTAAGTTTAATTTTGTGTTAGGGGTGAAATGCGGTTGCTTGTTTTTGGAAGACCGTGTGTTATATTGGTTTGTTGATAAACTGGTTGTCCACTATTGTCAAATCCAAGAAAAGTTCCCCGAGGGGAACATTTTATTTAAAAATCAATTCTAGTTATTCAAATTGTAATTAGAATTTTGTATTTGTTATATTTTAACCTTTTAAACACTTATCACAGAAACACTTTGCATATGGTCTTGCACATGTCATGTTACACTTGATATCTTATCTAAGCAAAACAGCACGTCTTTACTTTTCAAGATTCAAATGAGAACTCAACAAAGGAGGAAGAACTTCATTGTATGAAGTTATGACAATTAAAAATTAGTATTTTAATGTTGAAAATCTCATTTCAGGTATGGAAAACGACGTAGCAGTAGCAGAAGACGACCGCGTCTGGGTGCGAGGGTGGTTCCCGCTGTTATTCTCTCTATCATGCGTGGTGAACCGATGCAAGTTAGACGTTCGGACTCGTGCTCTCACAGTGTTGTTCGAAATAGTAAAGACTTACGGTGAATCGTTCAGCCCGCACTGGTGGAAGGACCTGTTCAAAATTCTCTTCAGGATATTCGACAACATGAAGCTGCCCGAGCAGCACACAGAGAAGGCCGAGTGGATGACGACGACGTGCAACCACGCACTGTACGCGATCGTCGACGTCTTCACGCAATACTTCGACGTGCTGGGGCCCCTCATGCTCGAGGAGCTCTACTCGCAGCTGCACTGGTGCGTGCAGCAGGACAACGAGCAGCTGGCGCGTTCCGGAACCAACTGCCTCGAGAACCTGGTGAACTCGAACGGGCAGAAATTCGACGACGTCACGTGGGACAAGACGTGCCAGTGCATCTTGGATATTTTCAACTCGACCGTGCCATCCGCCCTTTTGAACTGGAAGCCGGACTCGTTCCAAACGACGGCCGTTATCGAGCAGAACGGCGACGTCGGCATGCGGCATGGGATTTTGAAAAGGACGATGATGCACGATGCCAATTCCGATACCGCAGCTCTGTTTAATGGGTTAATGATTAAAAGTGCGGTCCAACTCGAACTTATACAAACAATTGACAATGTTGTTTTCTATCCAGCGACTTCTCGGAAAGAAGACGCCGAGACTTTGGCATTGGCTGCAGCTGATATGACAGGTAGCGTTGCTTTAACCGAGTGCCAAAGAGAAGAGCAGGGAATGTATCGGTTACTGAGCACGAGACATCTGGTGCAGCTGACCGAGTGCTTGCTGCAGTCGCATCGTTTTGCTAAAGCCTTTAACATGGATCACGAGCAGAGGAATCTGCTTTGGAAAGCCGGATATCGGGGATCCATCAAACCCAATCTTCTGAAGCAGGAAACTCAGAGCTTGGCGTGCTTGCTGAGGATACTGTTCAAGATGTACAGTGACGACGGACGTACTGCCCATTGGCCCTTGATACAGACACGTTTGATTTCCGTCTGCCAGGAGGCTTTGGAATACTTCCTCCAGTTGCAGAGTGAGGCGCACAGGGACGCTTGGACGTCTCTCTTGCTGTTGGTACTTACACGTATTCTGAAAATGCCTGATGATAGGGTAAGTTTATATTTTCACATCTGATACAGTAATGATAATACCGGGTGATTATGAATGCTTTTCCATCAAGTTGCCTTTGAAATATTTGTTGAATTTGAATATGTTGGTGGCACTGTAAGTCCATGTCAAATTCAAGGTTATCAGGTTAGGTTTTCTGTCAGTTTTGATAGAAACTGACACAAAACCTAATCTGCTAACCTTGAATTTGACATGGACTTACAGTGCCACCAACATATTATTCATACAACAAATATTTCAAAGGCAACTTGATGGAAAAGCATTCATACTCACCTGGTACACAGTTGGGCATTAGCTAGCCTGTTTGAATTTCTTTGCAAATTTTAAGCAAAATGTTAGTTTAATATAACTCATTCACAATATTTCCTCTTCCGAGTAGGCGATGTTAGGTTGGTGACAATTGTGTTGGTACACATGCGAAGTAACTAGACGTGGCAAAATTGCGGTTATGATTTGTGAAGGCTTGCACTGTTGCCAGTTAAATGGTTAATTGTAATTCTATGGATCAGCACAAACAGCATTTTTAATGCTGAAACATGTCATTAATGGCGCTGAAGTGCCACACAGTTACCATATTTTCAAGAACGAATTGCAAATGATACAAAGTACTTATTAACAAAAACATAGGTACAAATTTAATCCTAAGGAACGTTTTTTCATATATATCCATACGGATTTCTACAGTTGTTGCTGTCTTCCTTCTCTCAACCTTGCTTTCCATTCTTTTCCATTTTCCCACGTGCCATTCTGTAAGTTTCTTCCCTCTATAACTTCGTCCCCTTCATCTCGCCAAGATCTTCTTGGTCTTCCCGTCTTTCTTCTTCCTGTAGAACTCCATTCTATGACTCTTTTTATCCATCGATTATTGTCTGCTCTTTTAACAAGGCCATACCATGTATGTCTTCTATGTAACTGGTATTCTTCTTCGAATAAAAAAATAAAATCTTGGCGCCATGTAATCTTCAACAAACGGTCATTATATTCTGGTTCTCCTCTTTCAGGATTTAAAAAAAATGTAAACATCTTAAGATGATTCTTCTTAGCATAGAATTTCGGCTTAGACCGCGTAGTATTTATATATGAACACCCAGCATTTTCTGGCTTAATGTGCCTTGCACCTTGTGAAGTCGAGCAAAAACCCGCTCGATGGCCATGCTCTTTGGTGGCTCGTGTTGTTTGAGTATCTTGAGAACGAGGATACTTAGGCAGATTTGGCCGTTTTGCTGTTTGTGCATCCATATTCACTAACGTTTCGCAAGACCTTGCAGCTTGCATCATCAGAGTGAAAGTCGCACTTTCACTCTGATGATGCAAGCTGCAAGGTCTTGCGAAACGTTAGTGAATATGGATGCACAAACAGCAAAACGGCCAAATCTGCCTAAGTATCCTCGTTCTCAAGATACTCAAACAACACGAGCCACCAAAGAGCATGGCCATCGAGCGGGTTTTTGCTCGACTTCACAAGGTGCAAGGCACATTAAGCCAGAAAATGCTGGGTGTTCATATATAAATACTACGCGGTCTAAGCCGAAATTCTATGCTAAGAAGAATAATTCGAGTAACCGCGAAAGCCTCAAACAATACATCTTAAGATGATTTAAAAACGATTCCTACATATATTTTCTAAAACAAAGTAAGTTGTACAATTCGTCGGTTATCCAGTGATCTTGCAGGCGATTGGTTTGAATGTCGCTCATGTGTAACCACAAGCCTAAGAAGACCTTCAATGTTGGAACTGCAATCAGTTATCCTTTGCTTAAGAACAACTCTTTGGCGTATCTGTTTGTTTTTGTTTCTACTACTATATCAATACAATCATTACATGTTAAGTCTACTTCTAGTCCAAGTCTAATCAAAAATGGAAAGTTTTTGAGGTTAGGATGAACAGTCCACATCGGCGCTTGAAACTGATTATTTCTAACAGTTGTTTTGAGTTATTTTCTAAAATAAACTGGTCTTCCTCTCTCCTTCTTCTTCACTTGAACTAGTCTCATCTTGCTCATACTCGCTTTAACACCTCTTTATCCCTTTCAGTTCTTCCCTTCGAATTCTGTTAAAATTCTTTATTTATCCGACCTTAATCTTGTGAATTGAGTTGTGCTTTATTTTCTGCATTTAAAAGTCATCAAAAATAGTCTTACAACGTAGGTAAACAAATCAGTTTGTGGTTATAGAATTAAAGGGAGACTCTTAGTGCCTGATAAACATAAATCAAAACCTAGATACCCTCAGAAAAACTGGTGAATAGAATCGCTCCCAAAAGTGAGGTTAGACATCACACACAATGAATTGTTTTAAATGTGAAAACAAGTTAGTTTCTCATTGAACTTTTCTTTTCAACATTTCTTCTTTCAATCTTCCCTTTCTGTACTTGTCTTTTCTTTTACTTTGTTTTTTATTTTTATTGATAATTTTGGTGGAGTCCTTGGTATAATTTTGCTAAATTACATATTTGACATATGCTAAGGAAAGAGGTTATGAGAACCAGTTTTGTTAGTTTCCTTTTTATGGGCGAGTTTCCAGAGCATTGACCATTCTTAGGATCTCTAGAACAGACTCTTAGGAATATACATCCAATCAAACTATAATTTAGATTTGTATGCGCGAAACCATCGGACATAACATGTTAAAAAAAGGCACTTTTATCACATATGCCATATCCGAATAGTCAAAATGTATCACGCATCCTATCCCCATCCCCGCTCTCATCCCCGTCCCCGTCCTTGTTCCCGACCTCATCCCCATCCCATCCCGTTCCGTCCCTTCCTTTCCCGTCCCGTCCCGTCCCGTCCCCCCTCCTATCCCATCACTTCCCGCTCCGTTCCCTCTCCTCCCATCCCATCCCTTCCCGTCCCGTCTCGTCCCCTCCTTTCCCGTCCCGTCAGATCCCGTCCCATCCCCCCTCCATCCCATCCCCCCTCCATCCCATCCCTTCCCTTCCCGTCCCGTTTCCTCCCCTCCCTTCCCATCCCATCCCGGCCAGTCCCGTCCCGTCCCGTCTCATCATCTCCTATTTTCACCTTCAGGGGACAAATTTCCAAAAAACTTTGAATGACAGTTCAAAATTTGATCTTACAAAACTCCAACCTCTTTTTTACCCCTTTAGGGGTTGAATTTTCAAAAATCCTTTCAGTTTCTTAGCGGATGCCCACTCCCTATTAGAAATCTGCCTGCCCAATTTCAAATGCCATTTTCGCAATCAACGTTCCAAAAAACCTCAATAACGACACCCATATTGATTTATAGGCTTATTTGCCCCATTTCACCCTCTAAGGGGTTGGTATTCGGAAAATCACAAAATACGTGTGTGCTTAGTTGTTTTCAGGAGTTCTCCTACGAAGTTTCAAGTCGAAATGTCTATTTAATATTATTTTTCCATACAAAATTGGAACCCCCATTTTACCCTTTTAGGGGTTGAATTTCGAAATATCTTTTCTTATTCCTTGTCTACATCATAAAGGAAACCTCTGTACAAAATTTCAGCTTTCTAAGTCCAAGGGTTTGGGCTGGGCGTTGATGAGTGAGTGAGTGAGTCAGGACTGTTAAAAGTATATATATAATACTAGCTGTTACCCGCGACTTCGTACGCGCCGGGTTCGTTATTTGTGTATTAAATAATGACTAATTATTTCCTGTCATCCCGTCCCCGTTCCCTTTTCTCGTCCCCGTCTCTTTTCCCGTCCCCGGCCCGTCCCGTCCCGCCTCGTTTTCTCCTCTTCCCTCCCATACCTTCCCGTCTAGTCTTGTCACGTTCCGTCCCCTCCTTTCCCGTCCCTTTCCCCCTCCTATCCCATCCCTTCTCGTCCCGCTCCGTTCCCTCCCCTCTCATCCCATCCCTTCTCGTCCAGTCCTGTCCCGTCTCGTCCCCTCCTTTCCTGTCCCCTTCTTTCCCGTCCCGTCAGGTCCCTCCTCCATCCCTTCCCTTCCCGTCCCGTCCAGTCCCGTCTCATCATCTCCTATTTTCACCTTCAGGGGACAAATTTCCAAAAACTTTGAATGACTTAGTTCAAAATTTGATCTTACAAAATTCCAACCTCTTTTTTACCCCTTTAGGGATTGAATTTTCAAAAATCCTTTCTTAGCGGATGCCCACTCCCAATAGAAAATCAACAGTGCCACCATAAAACGTCATTTTTGACAATCCGGGACTATGGTGAATAGAGTTTATGAATAATACATTAGTGACACTGTAAGTCGATGTCAAATTTGAGGTTAGAAGGTTAGCAGGTTAGATTTTTCGTCAATTTTCACATAGCTGACGTAAAACCTAACCTGATAACCTCGAATTTGACATAGACTTGCAGTGCCACCAACATATTATTCATACGTTTGAAATTCCATAGCCGCCCAGGACGTAGACCCTTTGAACACTTGTTATATACTGAGACTGTAGTTGCATCATTAAGGTTTCCATCCACTGGCCCGACCCGACTGCGATGCGATTACGATGCAACAATGACATACCTACGATGCAATCGCTACGGCAATGCGTTTTATGCACTTCAGAGCAATTTGTTCTCATTTTTCGGGCTATTTAAAAATGATACAACGCTTCTTGAACATAGCATTTATTTACGACGATTAATTTAATTATGATTATTTACAAACAAGAATTATCAAGGCAGAACACAAATTACTTAACTAACTGAACTATTTCGAATGACAAATACACTCTATTTATTTACACTGGATTAAACATCAATTATTTATGTGGCTATTTATTTTATACACGTGTTTATTTATGTAGCAGCTTTACACAATTCGAGCCGAATTCCTACTGAACTGTCTATTCCTGCTGACACGTATTTATTTATCACGAATGAGTCATTCTAGAACAATCGAGGCTTTACTCGCTTTTCCGGCAAATGCATGACGCATTCGCGTGTGTTGACCTCAAGCGCGTTTTCGAAAGCGTGAGTCATCCGTTGCACCTGGCTCAAAGGTTGTTCTAGATCGATCCGGAAGGCTGCACGCGTATTAGTCACCAAGGCCGCTGGCTTCATTCGTTGCACCTGGCTCCAAGGTCGTTTCTCGATTTACAATATTTTCAAGTGACAATGATGATGACATGGTTGTAGCTTACTGATACATACGAAATAAGGACAGGAAACTGAAATGGAAGTCCACGTTCACCCCTATATCAAAAATAATAAAAAGTGCAATACAGTTATTTTGTCGCAGCAAGAGAGCTCTCCCAACATGAGCAAAATCATGCTATCGAATGTCAAAATAAAGCTTTAGTGTATTAGTGGAAAAGGTTATGTCGTCGATGTCGCGAGCAATTATTTTGTGCAGGTTGCATCGCAATCGTATCGCAATTGCAGCAGGGTGCAGTGAAGTACGCGATTATTGCTTATGAGTTTCTTGTCAGTTATGTCGCAATCGCGCGTCGTTTCAGTGAGCGGACGGCCTGAGTAGTTTAGTTGCCAAATGGCAACTTTAATTAATCTTTTTACATTAGTTTTTACCACTAATGAAATGGAAACATGCCACCGACTAACTCGGGAGAAGGGAGAGTTCAACTGATCTTCGAAAAGAAATGGAACTAAAGTTTTGGGCGCCAAGTGATTCCAATTGGCGCTGTTCCCAAAGACTCTTGAGCTAACAAAACCACTAAATGGCTCAAATCGTAAACAAAAGACCAGTCTGAGTAAAATCGTATAATGATTACGCATTCATAGATGGTGAACAATAACAAATAACAAATTAATTACTGGCTTACAACCTTCAACAACTAACAAGCAATTTCTTAAAGTTAAATATCACACACATATATTGGAATGGTAACACCACTCTACATTTAAATCCTATATTTATTTACTTTAATATTATGTAATGCAATTTGAGACGCTTAATAGGGTGTGGGTCGTTAATCTAGTTATCTGTTCTTTGATATTCTAATTTTTTTATGAATTTTCAACTATTGACTGCTACGAAATGTCAGTTTGACATTAAACAACGATCAAACAATCAAATCAAAATGACAAATATTCTTTCTACTTACAAATCAAAAACTTTACTAAAGTAAGTACTGTGTTATATTTATTTCAAGTGTTTAATTGTTATTTATTCAATATGCTTCTGTAGAACTAATTAAAAACCAACCTGATTTCCTCTTATTTCACTGCTTTCACATTTAACACCACTGCTCCTAACGTTCACATCTAAGCTCATTAACAGCCGAACCTCGATACTCCTGCACGTTACCGTCAATCGAACAGCCTCCTGGTAAGTTTCCACTAACAGATGGTATGCAAACTAATTTCCCATTATCCTCAGCTGCTACCTTGTAGTAACCAACCCAAATCAATCAGCTACACTGGCAACTCCCTTCAAATGATTGATCCGTCCTCTGTATAATCACCAAATGCAGTAATTAGTATAACTTATTAGTTTTTTCAAAAATATGTCTACATTTTATGAGTTTGTTATGATCACTTTTTTAAACAAATTTTAAAATTATGATAGTTACAATTAATAATGCACTCTTTTCTAAAATTAAATGTTCCGAGTTTTACCTACTACATGCTATATTCTAGTAGCAAGCATATTTGTCACATGATAACATTATCTATCTTTCATATTAACTTTCACCACCCTGATTGAATAGTCAATTGCTATAACTTATTATTAATTAAAAATTGTCTCAAATTTAATTTCTATTACTCAATTCAACTTAACCAACAATCTTGTTCAAAATTTTCTAAATTTGATTGCATTAATCTTCCAAATTTATTTCTTTTAATTTTTATTTAATAAGTGACCTATGTGTATCATAATAATATATATCACAAGAAAACATGTCACAGATCATGCAAAATAATGTGTCAGAAAATCTATGTTTACATAATTTCGCTGAGTGAATAATGCTCGAACTGTACTGAATATTAACAAAGCAAAACCAATATTCAAACTCGATTAATTTGGAAAACAGCTTAATGAATATGACCTACATACAACTTCCCAAATAACTGTGTAATGTGTCCCGATCAGCCTAGCATCACCAAAATCACATAAAGTGTTAAATTTAGCCTGAAAACCCTCCCTCAGCAACAGCTAGCGAGAGAACATTATTTATAGCGTCACACACAGAATATAGTTTTATATAAATGAAACCAATAAATCAATTAAATCTAAAGCTGAAAATGTAGTGGAGGGAACGGAACGTATTCGCGGCCGGATAGCTGTAGTGTCTCTACGGTCACGAATTGTCCACTCTGGATAAGGCACAGTTTAAAAATGAACCTCTAGCCCAACTCGATAGCCCCGTAGAATGAAAGACTAATTAAAGCATACACAAAAATTAGGAAACAAGCCCATACAAGATAAGTTCTATTAGCAACATCTGCTTTTCATTCATTCACAAAATATCATGGCACTTGCCATGATGAGCTGTTGGGGTTAGGATTGCATGAAATCGACTTTGGAAAAATTCTGACTCGAGCAATGGTATTCAGCGGATTTACATCCCAATGAAAGGTTGAGAACTGCTAAGGCATAAAGGTGCGCCTCCAACACAATGCACTTAGAATAAAATCTAGCAGTGAAAATGTTATTTGAACAAACTTACCGGAAACAAAGATTTAAATTAAAGTGTAAGGTACTGCCATTAGTGATTTTTTTATATCTATCCTTGTCGCACAATTTTCTCTAATTGGGGATAAAACACAATCTAAACATCACAACCTTCTGAATTTTGTCATATAATTACACTAATAATAACTGACATAACCTAACACATTTCTAACTTAATAGCAGTGCCACTACACCAAAAAGAAATCCCCAAAAACTGGTGCCTTCCCTATTGCACTTGTTTTGTTATCTTTATCTCACAATTTTCTCACATTCTCATGCGAGGAATGGAATGGCGGTACCTTACACTTACAGCCGGTCTTATAAAGACCACTAATCTGAGGTTAACTTGAATTCGTTGTTAAAATAATCAAAAACGCATCGAAATTTGTTTACTAATGAATAAAATGTCATAAGCACTAACATTTTGATGCGCCTTTGTTTATATTAACAACGAATTAAAGTTAACCTCAGATTAGTGGTCTTTATAAGATCATTAGTGGTCTTTATAAGACCATTAGTGGTTTTTATAAGACCGGCCGTTGGTGTATTAATCCTTGCACGAAGGCATTTGTCAACGCCACCTAGCGGCTGTCGAATGAGCCTTGCGAATCAACGGTTGCCTACCTACTAGGCCTTCAAAGTCTCATATAATTAAATAATCGAATTGTGCACAAAAACGGTCTTAATTATTTTTTTGAATCACATGTTATAAATCCAATACCTAAAATCGTTTACAACTATCGCCGCATGCGACATGTTTTTCAACTAAACTGTGTTTGTATAATTCCGTATAATTTTGAGCATTTTGACATTAAAACTGCAGAAATGTCAATAAAGTTTGGTTTCTACCACAATTCATGCATCATCGTATCGTATGGCTTGTGGTAGGAAGCTTGGTGTCAGAGTTTTCAGGTTGCGCGAACGCCTCTGACGTAACCTAACGACTGTCACCGAAATGACAACCGGGACCAACGGCTTAACGTGCTATACAAGACACGGCTGGCTGCAATTGTACTACCGCTATAGGTCGGATACCTTCGGGTATAAGAGGTCATCAATTATGTATGTATGTATAGGTCGGACACCCGTCCAAGTGCCGACCGCCGCGAACGTTGTTTAACTTTAGACCAGTCCGTGGAGCATGCGGCTATGCAACCAGCAATTCGTGCATACAACCTAACAAAAACACGTAACAGCCCGCTGGAAGGAGGAAACATTGTGAATGAATTATATGCTTGTAATAACGTAAGTTGCATTTATTTTTCAGTTTGCAGCGCATATATCGTGCTACTACCCCCTCCTCTGCGAAATCGTCTGTTTCGACCTAAAGGCAGAGCTGCGATCCATCCTGCGAAGAGTCTTTCTGCGCATTGGACCAGTTTTCCGTATCACCAGTACGTGAACAGGCGCACCACACAAGCGTTTCATTTTCCTGTTTTATATATATATAAGTAGCAGTACTGTGACTATTTTCATAACTAAATTATTATACCATTAGACCGCATCGGCTGCCGCGATGCCGTGTATAAAGTAAGATATCGGGTGTAACGCAGACATGCTATTATTGTACAATAACAGTGTATAAATCGTTAATCTGAGGGCCGGTTTTGTTTGGGACGTCGGTTTTAGTGTCGTACTACTAGATAGACATGACCTAGTCAGACTAGTTTATTCGCCTTCAATTCGTTGCGTAGGTGATCATGTAGGCTAGTGTTACACTCATTATAGTCGCTTGGTATATTTTTCTCCATTGTCATGTGATTACATATTTTTATATTAGAACTTGTTCATTCGTACTTCAAAGCGTCGCTCTAAATCGAGGCTTAATTCTAAAGCTTTTAATTAAAACAATTGGTGTCACTTCACTTGTTTTATAGTGTGAGTTAACATGATTTTATTCTGTTAAGGTTTATAAATGTAACAAAGGTACAAGGTTTGTAGCTAAAACAGGGCAAGCATTTAAATAGTTTTTTTTTTTAATTACTATTGGTACTAATGGTAAATATTTTTAATGAACTGAATATAATAAGAATAAAAAATCCGTTCTTTCAACAGTCTATGCACATTATCTTTGAAAACACCTATTTCTAATCGAAAGGCTAAGTGCTTATTTGAGGATATTCACAAACTTTCTAAAATTACTTCTTCATCCTGAGCGACTTGTTTCACGTGTTTTAATAGCAGCAAACGCTTGATAATTTGGTTTGTGACGATTCGATAATCTTTCACTTCGGAAAACAATGGCAACTCCTGCAACTTCTTGCCTTATACGAGTTCCATTTCTCGCACAAGCTCTGTAGTCGTGCAGTCTGATCCTTCAACAACTTATAAAAGTGCGTTGCAGCAGCTTTAGGACTTGTACTTTTCGACTCGTCATGTTTAGCATAAAGAGATTGTTTTTCTTTGTTGCCTGATTCTAAAAAAATCATAAAAACACCATAAAAGATATATAAAAATGTCGCAATCACGTTTTGAAAAAAACTGCTTACCTCCTGGTGTACTTCTTCGATGATACTCTTTTCGAGCGTTATTCTTCTCTCTGGTCATTGTTACAAAGGGGCTCACATAGACCACGTTAGAGAGTATGTTTTTATTAACCGCAGTAAGAGGTCGATCAGAATCGGAAGATTCAGTTGTATCATTTGCTGTTTCAGGATTATCCGTTCTTGTAGATCGGGATGTACTTATTGTACTAGATAGTAATTGTCTAAATCGCTGTGCGGAGTAAAAATTTTAAAAGAGACTTAAGATATTCTATTTTTACCAGTTCATATTGTCATTGCTACAGAATGCTTGCCTTGTTGAATAAGAGTACCCCTACGAATAACCTTAATCTTGCAAAGCAGCAACCTCTAAACGTACACAAAACACGTAGTTGACAATTTGTGCTCAAGGACACTAATAATAAATAACAGGACAACTTATGTGCCTTCAGTGTAACTATATTTTGCTCTTTCACTAGTGGCTATTAAACCTGTTCAGGAGCAATTGTGCTAGTTTCTGGGAAAAAAATTCTAGGTTAATTACAGTATTTTCTGTTGTGTCCATTTCTTTTGCAGCTAAAACATACTTGCAAAATCTGCTGTTTCAAATTTTTAGCGTATTCAGCTGTTAGATTTTTTTCAAGTTTTATCAGAATCTTATTTTCTAACAAGAGACGAATCTGATTGCAGAAATAATGTCTCAATTGCATTTTCGACTCATTTAAATCTGTGTGTAATAAAATGGACGGTTTACATGTGTGTACAAAAATTGCACACATTTTATTACATACATCACTAAGAAATAGCAATTGTTGTGAAACGGTGACCAATTTTTTCATATTTGACCATTTTTAAATATCGTGACGAAGTGTAAATATAAAAAATTGCTTGCCGTCCGTTAGGCACATGTAACCCATGCTGTAGTATTATTTATCCATTACGACTTTTTTCTGAACTTACACTTAGTGACATCTACTTATGCACTTTTGTAGTTGAATTATAATAGTTGTATTATAGAAACGTAATTTAAAGTCCAGTTATTCATGTTGCTGTAAATATCGATGAAGTCATAAATTATAGATACAATTTATAACATTAAAAATTAATATCTTTATAGTCATGTGTAAAATATATTTGTTTTTATTAAAGTGCTTAAATACATATATGCCACAGACTTTCCATTGTTTATTATGCAAGGCTCCGACCAGTTATAGTCTCTGCCGTAGCATACACTGTTAACTTATTATGTATGAGTAATGATGGGGTACTAAGTACAATTCACCGAAATAGCATTATACAGGGTGAGTATTAGTTCGTCTTTCTTATTGTTTACAATGCATTTCCACTGTATAAATTGCACCAAAGTGGAAAAGCACGCAGTGGTTGGTCAAGGAATAAGAAAACAGAAAAATCAACAAGCAAGACAAACAGGTTAAAACAATATTGTAAAATCTCTTTTATAACCTAAAAATTATAACACTGAAGACTGATCGAAAGACAAAACGTATCCGTCTTGAAGAATACTGGTTAAGCAACACACAACAGTTGCGAGTGATGACAAGATTATAAATATAATTTGATATGGTAAATTTATGGAGGAGAATAAAAATGAGCGAGAGTACCATATATTAAACAATAATAATTACAGAAGAAAATTCTGGAATTGGATGCAGAACTATAATAATTATCAATTAATTACATCATATGAATTGGATAGCAGAGGCTGGTATTACTGGAAGTAGCTTATATCGAGTTTGATAGCAGGGTGAACGTCTTATAGTGTGGATAAAAGGGTTTTCATCTACTGGAACTGTACTTTGCAAAGCTTATTATTGAAGTGACGTTTTTTTTTTGTAATTTGAATTTTGGAAGGGAGACGTGGATGGCCAGTGCTTCTGGTCAATATTGACAGTTCTGTTGGAGGAGGTAGCAGGTGTCTTGTCGTGTTTAGCTGAGAGATCCTTGTTGTTCTTGGTGGTGAGTACATTCATAATAGGATTTGTGTGGACCTTAGCAGACTTCTGTGAGTGCCCTGGATACGATTTGGATTGATAAAGGAGCATATTCGAGTCGGTGAGATCTGCAGGTATTTATGGAATAAACTGAAAGTAAAACAAAGAGTAAAATAGGGTAATTATAAAAGAGATTACGTACTGTTTAATATTTGTTGAATGACCGGTAGTGTAACGAAAAGGTATTTCTGATTGATTCCACACTTGCATAATTTAAGGTGACAGTTGTGACAGACATTCAAAGTGTCACATCATTTCGAATTTGGTTTTCATTAAACAAAAAGGATACGAATTTTTCATGAATTAAAACAGTCTTGATTATGTGTGAATCTGACCGGAGTTTTCTTTTAAGAGTAATTGTTTCTACCTGAACTAGTTATATTTAATAATATTAATAATTATAATTTGTAGAAGGGTAGATCAGTTACTTAAGTTTTAAAAAGAGAATTGATTAAAAATAAAATAAAGCATAAGAAAGTCAAACATAATTGTTATAACATAAAACCACTTACAAATACAAATACCATTGCATTATCGTCAATTATAACAATATATTGTAGTGATAGCTCAAAATTCTGTTTTAATAATAATGCCTGTATTGCTTTGAGACTCTTATCAGGAGTAGTTCATTAATCTAGTTGCTTCTTAGTTGCTATTTTATTTTTGATTATGAATTTAAATTGATTAATGACATGCGCTGTCACCTTTTACTTCAAAAAATGCTAAAGGTAAAAGTAGAGGTTTATTCCACTTTTTTTCCTGTAAATTTTTGTGTGCTATAGAAGATATTTAAGTTCCATCGCGACTCAAGTGTTTTTTTAAAATTCCGTATGTTTTTTATCCATTCGCGTGCATCTGTTGATGACTTACACATAAAACCTTTACTTTCTTTTAAAACTAAGTGTATAAGCTCATCACAAACTATTTTTAAGGATGTGGCTAAATGCATACCTAAGCTAGGCGCTTTGAATATTTTTTTTTCCGGGTGATAGCCAACAATATCTCTCGTGGCTAATATAACGTTGTCAAAATTTTTGGTGTGCATCAGTTCTTTTAGAGTGACATCTTCTTTATTGATTATTTGTCGATAGCGAATAAGTAATCGTGCAAGTTCACGCATGCTGTTGCTGCATGCGTATGCCATTCGTTCCCTTTTGTGCTTTTTCATGTATGATTCTCCGAAATGGGCTATGGGGAGGTCTTTCTTATCCACAAATACTATCTCATCCCCTTTCATCATATCAAATACCTAATAAGAAAAAAAACAAAATTTACCAAAAGACAGGAACAATAACCTTCAAATTTCTGATTTAAATTTTTTTCTAATATATTAAACAAGTCAGGATGCCCGGAAAGTAGGTCAGTGGTTCGATACGACGTGAGGTAGATATTTCTCTATAAAATAATATATTTTACAAGAGATGCAGAGTCTATTTTTTCGTGAGATGACAATTTGCATACAAGCGAAGCAAAGCGGAGCGAGTGAAGCAATGTCATCAAACGTTTCATCTCGAATCTTAAAATGCTATTTTTTCTACGAAATAATTTTTTGCGGTTCTTAATTTTGGTCCTTCAATTTTTTCAGTTGTTTTAGTTTTTTCAAAATTTGTGATTTGTTGATTTTTTTAATGTAAATGAAAACTGAATATGCAGCCGAAAAAATATCGGTTTTAGAATCAAAACCGAAAAAAATTGGTTTTTATTTTGAAGGAGAACTGAAACCGAAAAAATATTTCGGTTCTTGATTTAAACAAGAATCGGAACCCGTACTTCAAAAGAGTTCCAGTCCCTGATATGTATGTATATTGCAATAGCTCACCAGGTAAACTATGCCTTAATTCATGTAATTTCTTAAGTATCAAATGATAACTGCTTTTAAATCTAGAGCTCTTATTTTCAGGGTGGGTTCATCAAAATCTAGTTTGCTATCAATGATACCGTCAAACTTGACTTTCAAAATTAATCAACCCAGGTAAACTGACAACTGTATCTCACATTGACATTTACTACTATTCAAATCACGTATTGTAAGTACTAACTAAACTTTATGTTATCACTTTCAAAATTGACAGTTATTTAAAATGCTTTTTCAACTTATCTTAACAAACCTTAATAGCTGCACATGCTTTCACTGCAAACACCAATCACTACTGGATCCTGTCATCGATAGACTGCAGCACTCAATGTCCAATTCACCAACAGCAACCCCTTTGATGGTCCGTGACTCCTTTCAACTACTCTTGACCTGTCAAACCAACTGCTCAGATCCCTAATTCCAGTCCTAGCTCCTCCTGGATGTCACCGTCACACGATCTACCTCCTGGTAACCTCCTGGCTCCGTCCGGTCAAATCAACTCCCTTGGTTCCAAAATCCTGTCCGGGTTACTCCTGGATGTCACTGTTCCTGCCGAATGCCACCGTCACACGATCCAAGTCCTGGTAAGTTTATATCCTTTTATAAATTCCAATTGTAACTTTGTTCCCCTTTTTGCAGATAATCTGATGTCTCAAGCAACGTCCACAGAACACCCAAATCAAATAATAAATTGTAAAATACCTCTTCTAATATCTTGTACGTATGAATAAATCCAAATCTCCTCAACTAGTATAATGTCCTGTATTCTATATCCAATTAACTGTATCTGTAGCTTCTCCTCTAACACTTGATGTCACAATATCTTTTCCATTTTAAATATTTCACTTTATTTTACCTCGTAGATTTGTTTTCAGTCTTTATTTAATTTGTTATCACCAAAATTAGACAAATTAAGGTAGAGATTCTATTTTTTTATTATACCAAAATTATTATAGCCAAATTACATACATGCTTTCTTGAGTTGTTTTATGTAACTGTTTTTAAACAAACTTTTAATATCTATTAGAGACAATTCTTAATGCACATTTCCTATTTTTTTCTAAATAATGCTATATACAGAATTTTCTTAACAAATACATTTGTCAATGTTACCTTGGTTTATTTTTATAAATATTAAATACAACCATTACGTTTAATCCATTCCAATAAATATAGCAATATTAAATGATTTACAATGAAAAGAACCCTTGTACCTTTTACTTTCATTATTTTATGTTCAAAACTTTATACCCATCAAGATTTAATTATTATAACTGTCCAACTTTATTAGTTCATTTTAAATATTTCTTTCATATGCTATAATTTCCTGCATCATGTATCGTAACAATATACACATTTTTTCAAAAATGGCAGATACGAGGATGTTTCAAATATTAACCGCACTAATCATATTTAAAAAATCTGGTGTGATACACTCACACAACTTCCTTTTACGGTGTTCTTATAATTAGTCAAAAATTTCATTTTTAATTTTTAAAAGTTTGTCAAAAATTTTCAAAAATTACAAATACTACAAAAACGGTACAAAATAGAGCGTTAGTTGAAGAGAAAAATTTTCACATATAATCTCATAAGAGCATTAATTCTTTCCGGAAATTTTTTTGAGTGCCTTCCAACAAAGTCGTATTAATTTGCCAGAGCGGGACGCGAGGGCAAATTAGGACGTTGTTGGATTGCACGAAAAATAATTTCCGGATATGAATTAATGCTCGAATGCAGATTCGGTAAGAAAATCGTAATGATACAAACCCTAAAAAGAAGTAATGTCTATCTACAAAAAATTTCCAAGAAATTTTGTTGTCTTAGTTACTGCTCGTGAACTAATTTTTCTATTGGTCATTAATGAGTGTCGTACGATTTTCTCTAGAATTTTAAGGTGAATTCAAAAATGTAATAATATACCGGGTGATATTTAAAATAGGAGTTCATATAAAAAATATAAAAAAAAACAAAAGAAACCCACTTTAGAAGTATTCAACTGGAAAATCACTTATTTCACATCAATACACATTAAAAATGTAGTAAAAATGTAAAGTTTAATAAAAATCGTTAGAGCCGTTTTTGAAAAAATCAAAAAAAAAACTGAAAAATCCCAAGAGTAAACACCTACTTCCGGTTATGCGATTTTCTTCAAAAGCTTGCTGTCTCATCTACATAGTACACAAAACTTATATATGAAGTTTCAACTCCATACCTCTTTTCGTTTTTGAGATATTCTGTTCACAGACAGACACACACACAGACAGACCAATGAAAAAAAAATATGTTTTTTGGGATCAGGGGACTCTAAAACGTTAAGATCTGTTGAAAACTCAATTTCGAATTTTTGGGGTGAATCCAATACTTCCTTTATAGTAAAAGGAAGTAAAAATGGGAGAAGCAGAACTTCACTAACCTGTTTTTTAACATTTAATTTCAAAATTGTGTCGTTTGGATCTATGACACAAGCCGTTAGCGTCTGTGATTTCGATAAATGGTTGCTTCTCCCTGATGTTTTATCAGAAGTAAAAGTTGATTTTTGTGGAATACATAACTTTGCATGGCGTTTTAAAAACAATCCTTTGCAATATGAACATGGATAATAATTTGCATCCTCATCAGAATGTTTAGTTCGGTTTGGTCTCACCGTACCAGCTATGTAAAGGTCAAAATTTGTTGCGTTCCTCAACAAAGAAAGTGCTTGACGCCTTTCCTTACTATTTTTCGGATGTTCTAATATACCTTCGACTTCCCTTTCAGAACGGTGATGTCTTTCTAAATGCCTCAAGAAATTTTTTGATCTTCGTCGCAGAATTTACATCAAAATTTTTTATTACGATTTCTTCGTTTCTATAAAATGCAAAATTGTATATGTCACTGTTGGTATTGTCGATTAAAACTTTAGCATACATTCACTACTCATTTTGGAGGTGACAAGTGGCCTTGCATCTTCTTTGGTCCTTTTGACTCCTTGGGGAGCATAGGGCGCTTAGCGTTTCTTTAGCAGGGTTTGTATGCTGGCAGTTTTGCTAATTCTGCGCAGCATCTCTATCCTTTTTCTGTTTTAATTGTGGTCTTTCGCGTTGGAGTTGAGTTGATATTAATGAGTAGAAATATTTTCGACCAGTTGTTTCCATTCTCGTTTATTCTTGGCTATGTTTTTCACTTGATTCCATTCCTTGCCTACTGTTTTGCATTCTTCCTCGATGCATCTCTTCCATGTTTTTACTGGTCTTTTCTGTTTTCTCTTTCCCCGGATGGTGTATTCTGTGGCTTGTCTTGTAAGGTCTGTATTTGGTTTCCTGAGGGTATGGCCCAGCCATCTCCATTTTCTTCTTTTTATTGTTATTTCTATTGGTTCTTGGTCTGTTTTTCTCCATAATTCTTCGTTCGTTATTTTATTCGGCCAGTATATTCCTAAGATTCTTCTTGCACTTTTGTTTATAAATGTTTGTATTTGTCGGGTTTGAGTTTTGTTTAGCGCCCAAGATTCACTTCCGTACAGGAGGACACTTTTCACATTTGTATTAAAAATCCGCATTTTAGTTTTTAAGGTTATTTCGTTCGATTTCCATATCCTCCACAGTTGGTTGAATGCTGCCTGTGCATTACCTATTCTCCTTTTAATGTCTTTTTTACTTCCTCCACTGTCCACAATCACACTTCCAAGGTACACGAATTCATTCACATTTTCCAGTGGTTTCTTTTCCAGCTTAATTTCGGTGGGGTCACTAGAGTTTATACGTAGCGTCTTTGTCTTTGCTATGTTGATGTGTAGCCCTGTCTGTTCTGCTGTATTTTTTAGGATATTAATCTTGTCTTGCATGTGTTGTAATTTTTCCGTTATGAGGCATATATCGTCCGCAAATTCGAGATCTTCTAATACTTGCCCAAATCTCCATGTAAGTCCCATGCTATTGTTTATTGATAGTTTCATGATACGATCTACTACAAGGAGGAATAGTATGGGTGATAATGTACAGCCTTGCCTTACGCCACTTTCTATGCTTATTTTTTCTGTCTGTTTCCCATTGTGTACTACTCTTGCCGTATAATCTTCGTATAGTAGCTTTATTATTTTCGTAATTTTATCTGGTATCCCATATATTTTGAGGGTGTCCCAAAGAATGTCTCTATTAATTTTATCAAAGGCTTTTTCGAAATCAATGAAGCCGAAATGTATTTCTTTTTGCCATTCTATGCCTTCTTCGATAATTATCCTCAGCGTACATATATGGTCCACACAGGATCTTCTTGGTCGGAAACCAGCTTGGTTTGTTCGTAGTTGTCTTTCTACCTCGTTTCTCATTCTTTCTAGTATGATCTGTGTTAATATTTTACTTGTTGTGCTCAGTAGTGTAATAGCCCTCCAGTTTTCACATCTTGTTTTGTCCCCTTTCTTTGGTATTTTTATAATTAGCCCTTCAGTCCATTCTTTGGGAATTATCTCTTCGTTCCAGATTCTGTTGAGTAGTTTGTGTAAAATTTCAATGTTCAATTTCATTCCTGTCTTGATCAGTTCATTGGGAATACCGTCTATGCCAGCTGCTTTGCAGTTTTTAAGTTTTTTAATTGAGGTTTGTATTTCTTCCCTTGTTATTTCCTCTGTATTCACGTTTAACCTCTGGTACACTTCTTGTTTATTCAGATGTCCTTTAGTTATATCTTGACTCTTGTATATGTTGTAAAAGTATTTCTTCCATCTATTAAGTATTGATATTTCAGATTTCAGTAATTTTCCGTCTGTGTCACGTATGTGCGACTCCGCTGTTGTTTTTCTCCCTATTAGTTGTCTTGTTGTGTCGTATAGCGTTTTCATATCAGTTTGTGATGCAGCTTTTTCTGCTTTTTTTAAAGTTTCTTCCCGTTGTATTCTTCTATCTGTCCTTGCACTTTTCTTAACTTGTTTATTTTTATTCCAATATAATTTTTGTAGTTCTGCTTTTTCTTCCATTCTTGTTTCTGTTAATATCCTTTGTCTAATATTTTTTCTTTCTTCGATCATGTCCCATGTTTGTTGTGACATCCAGTCTTTGATTGTTTTTACTTTAACTCCAATTACTTCCTCCGCCGTTTCCTTCAAGGCGCTTTTGTATTTGTTCCATAATTCTTCTATAGATATGTCTTTTATATCTCCCATATTATTATATTTAGCTTCTAGTTTATTCTGATAGTCTTTCTGCATTTCTTTGTCCCTATTTAGCCACTGTATGTTGTATTTTATCCTGCTATGTATTTGTTTGGGTTGTGCCTTTAATCTTATTTTAAATTTGGCCCGAACTAGCATGTGGTCAGAGCCAGCGTCTGCTCCTCGCATTGCTCTTACGTCTAGTAAACAGTTTTTGTGTCTTCCGTCTATTGTTACATGGTCTATTTGATTTCCTGTCGCTCCACTAGGTGTAATCCAGGTCAGTTTGTGAATATTTTTGTGCTTGAACAAGCTGCCACCTATTACTAGGTTGTTTACAGCACAGAAATCTATAAACATGTTTCCATTCTCGTTTGTCTCACCTAGGCCCTCCTTTCCCATTATTCTTTCTCTTCCTGTGTTGTCGTTTCCAATCTTTGCATTCAGATCTCCCATTAGCATTTTTACGTCATTTCTGTATTTTTTGTGGAGATCGTCGTATACTTTTTGTAATTTTTCATAGAAGTCTTCTTTATTTTCCTCTGTGTCTACATTTGTGGGTGCATGTACATTTATTACAGTTAGGTTGAAGAAACGGGCTTTAAATCTTGCAGTAATGATCCTTTCGGATATTGGCTCCCATTCTAATAGCGAGTGTTTTGCTTCTTTTCCTAGCATTAGTGCCACTCCCAGCTCATGTTTCGCATTTTCTTCTGTTTTTCCCGAATAGATCAGTTTTTTTCCATCCTGTAGGATAATTTCTCCATATCCCGTCCACCTGGTTTCGCTAAGTCCCAGAATTTCTATTCTATATGTTTCCATTTCTTTTGCTACCTGTTTTGTGGTACTACTCTGGAACATTGTCCTTACATTCCAGCATCCCAGGTATTTTATATTACGTGTGTCAATTTCATTAGTTGCTGTTTTGCTATTCCGCACGGTACGCCCAATTTTTTTCCGATGATCTTTTATTTGCTTCTTTCCTATATATTTTTCGTTATTTCTTCTTAAATCGTGAGTCTTGGTTCTTAGTAGTTTTTTGTCGCCTTTCGTATTTGTTCACTCTCCTTTTGGCTTTCATCTTGGGGAGAGCGTTGGCTTATAGTTCTGCCTTTTTTCTTGTTTTCCTCTTTAGATAGCTGTTCGTATGTGTAATTAATCCCTTGTATGTTTAATTTATTGTAGTTAAGAAAAGCCCTTTGCCCGCTCTGTCTTGCTTCCCACAGATGTTCTATTAGGGATTTCCGTTGTTCCCTCACTTTTTTAGTAAAGTCTTCCGTAATTCTTACATGTGAATTTTTTGAGTCCTTGAGATCCCTAGCAGCTTTCATAATCTCGAGTTTTTTGTTCCAAGTCGTTAGTTCGCAAAGTATTGGCCTTGTTCGTGTAGCTTCAAAATTTCCCAGTCTTCGTAATTCCTGCGTTTCCGTCTCTAAGTTTATCGATGCATTGGTATCTCTCAGCACTATTCTAACTTTTTCTTTTAGTTCCAGGTCTGCCTCATTTTCAGAATCTTGTATTCCTTGGATTATAATTT
The DNA here is from genome assembly GCA_940337035.1 of Agriotes lineatus. Taxonomy (NCBI): domain Eukaryota; kingdom Metazoa; phylum Arthropoda; class Insecta; order Coleoptera; family Elateridae; genus Agriotes; species Agriotes lineatus. The sequence goes on along the minus strand of CALNHX010004801.1, from coordinate 17,468 downwards.
TCTTCTTTCTGATTTCTTTTTCTAGAAGGTCTAGCCTACTCTCTTGTTCTTTTATTGTTTCTTTCAATTTTCTATTTTCCTGTCGGATTTCAGCGTTCTCATTTGCAATTTTTTTCAGTTGTTCTTGATATTTATCAAATTTTTCTTCTATGCGTTCAGACCTCTTGTCCATATTATCTAGCTTTTGTTTGATCTCTTCCAGCATACGCTCCATTTTATGCGGTTGTATTTTGGTTTAAATATTAATATTTATTTATCTTTATCTACGTTTGCGATAGCGAGCTCAGGCGTTTAGCCTTTGGCTCTGTTGTCGCCGCGATATTACGGTCCGCCCGTGCGCGGGCTAGCAAATTTGCCCTCTATAGCCGTTCTCGTATCTCGGCCGCGGCCGTCGTGTAATTTATTTCACGTTACGCCCGTATTTTTTAACCCCTATATGTTAAACTAGTCCTGCAGTTTACCCGCGGTTTTAGTAACCTTTATCACTTTGAACCACACTTTATACACTTCTAATTTACGAAATATTTATTTATCACACACCACACCTCGATTTGCGACCGCACTCGTTCGCACGCTCAACTTTATTTCCTTGCATAAATATATATATATATATATTTATGCAAGGCCACTTGTCACCTCCAAAATGGGTAGTGAATGTATGCTGTCACCTCATATACAACGTTGTGGCTTCCGTTTTTGGAGGTGACAGCGTTTTGCTGTATTGTTTCTCTGTACAGCACATAGATAGTATCAGAACGCTAAATTCAAATTTTCATCCGGAGGTGCCAACTTCACATCTATACTCACAATTTTGTATTGTAGTTCAGCTGTAGACCGGTGCCGCCACTGTCGTTTCTCTTTGTACAATTGCCAATACGTTGTCTCCTCCACCGACTTATACTGCTTTTTATTTCGTATAGTGTACGCTGTGTTCTCCAAAAATTGGCAACGCCGCGAAGAAGGTCTCAAACATTCTACCTCTATACGCGCTAAATGAATTTACACTTTTTGGGTTAGTAAGATGTGAACTGCTGACACAATATTTGGATCAATTATTTTAAGTTATTATTAGTCGTTCAGAAGCATTTGATAAATGCAGACGAGCCTTCCGAGAAGCGTAAGTGCAACTCTGTGTTTTATTTCTATTCACTCATTTCCTACAATTTTAAATCGTTCCGTATAATTCAGAAACGAAGTACAATAACGAAATCATAGACTTCTTTTATGTTGTTTAAAATAATAATTAAAAGAACTAAAACAGGCTAATGCAAAATATTTGGCACTGTGTGTATATGAGCTGTGATGTACGCTCAAAAACGACAATTTACGTGATCTTTACTTACATACACGTACCTACCATTAAAAATGTGCGAATATTGCAGATTTTCGGTTCCGATTTTATCAAGACATTAGCGACTTGAGATGTTTGTTTTTAATACTTAATGATTCTATTGTATTCGTTCATGATGTCATGGACATTCCCTTAGCTTGATGTCGTGTATTGAAACAGTTTTCATAAAACTTCCAAATGTACAAGTTGGTTCGGGACCGTCGACCGTGAAATAATAAAACATTAAAATATAAGTTGTATAATCTGCGTGTGGGATTTCTCAAAAATGCTTTACAGGGCAGGCTTAATTCTTCAACTGGCAATCGTAAGTACCCTTCATTGTATTTATTAGCTTTTTAATGATTTTTTAAGAGCCAGAACGAATACTATTTTTGGAATTGTAGGGACAAGAAAAATATTCAAATCCATTTTGTAGTAATATATAAAAATTTCACCCAACAATGGTGAATGTTACGTAATAATATTACTTATTACAGTTCCTTTTCAATCATTTGTTTTTCTAAAGTGAGTTCCCAGATTTAATCATTGTTAAATTCGGCACTTCAGAGTTCCCCAGCGCCGAATTAAGAGTTTTTGGTGGTTCGGGGCTATATCATTAAGGGGCTCTAGTCAAACACAAGAATATTATTTAATGTTTTTCTAAATCCACAATTTTGTAAAAAAAAATGGCGAGGGAGCCCTTTAAATATGCGGGTTCTGGGTTATAGGCCCCAGAGACCCTCCCTTAATCCTGTACTGTAGCCGCCCCCATTGCCCCAAACTATAAAATGTGCAAATGAACTCAACTCAAATTCGACACCAACCTTTCACATATAACAAAATTTCGTTTCACAAATTGTTTATTCCAGAAATTCCGCTAAACTTTATTTCATAACTTAATTTTTACTAAATTATTTGAATAAACTATTTAAGCTTGAACTCATTATCACCAAAAACTGCCTTTGCGTAATTACGGAACTTTTCTGGGTAAGATAGATTAGTTTTCAACAAACAACCAAACTTATAACAAGAATCGACAGCTACTTGTGCATGCGAACTACGCAAAAAGAATATTTCTTCAATTCTTGAAAAGTGCCTCATAATGAATTTACATAATAGCTATTTAAGTAACAAGGAATGTAAGAACCTATTAACATTTGAGGTAGGCAAGTACAAGCCAAGACGAAGTCGCGGCTTGTTGCCTGCCGAAAATGTTAATAGGCGATACATTCCGAGTTATCTTATTATATTTTTCCCGCTGCTTATCGAAATTTTCCTAGATTTTTGAAAAAATTGTTTGATTTGTCACCTGTCACCAAGATTAGTTTTCCTGAGTCGTGTTACCTGTGAGTGTCACATATCACATAAACACTTGCAATTTATAAACAAAACGTCTAAATCTGCATCTTGCTTTGCTAATTTTATTATCCTAGGAACTTAATAATAATATTAAGTTCCGTTGTCAAGAAAAAGCAGCAAACAAATATAATCATCGACTTACACGTTTTGTTACTAAGGCTGTATCACTGACTTACATGATCAACAGCGGGAAAAAATGGTTATAACGCTTGACTGTCTAGTTAGTACAACTGAAGGATAGGGTGTAATAAACAGGCAGTTTTATGTTATCAAATTTATGGGCAATTGATTGAAACGTTACAAAAAATTAAAAAGTATCGCTATATGATTTTTATTGGCCGCTGCTGAAAGTGCAAAGTGATTTATCTTATCAGTTTTTTTTGTATTTTATTTGTGGTCAAGAAATAAAATGTTTTTTTAACATTTCACTCGATTTTGTTCAACTAATCGTTTTATATTATCCTCTTCTATTATTTTATACAACCAACTTTTCCCTTGTATATTGTCGAAATTTTTCCTGACGATCTTTAATAAAAATTAGGCTTTATTTAAGCTCTATATTTACAGATTTTGATGAGACTGATGAGGATGAAGATATTATTAGCACTTCCAAAAAACTACCTATAAAAAAAAGAGGTAAGTTGAAAACAAAAAATCGAAAATATATAAATACCGCGAATTAATTTTAGGATGGTCTAATGATGAAATAGCGTTAATAAAAAAAGAATTTGGTTCCTTCATCAAAAGGAAAACTTATCCCGCAGGAGAAGAAATAAAGGAATTTATAAAAAGGAGAAAAATAAATCGAAGTGTTCCAGTTATAAAAGCAAAACTTCAGCATTTAATTAGAATTTCGAAAAATGACTAAATATATAACGTTTGTTCTAATTTCTATCTTATGGAAAGTGTAAACATTTTAAACATATAATATTAATTCTACTAATTACATTTGAACATTGTTAATATAAAGACAACGACGAGTTTCTAAATGTTCTGTTTTCTATTATTTTTATTGGGATTTTTTAAAGTTCAAATAAACGATTTAACGCGTTTACCCGTTTTTTTCAAATAAAAAAGTTAACGAACTTCTTTTTATATTAGTTTCTTAATTAAATATTTCCAAAAAAATCAATTTATCACCGGAACTATTTCTTTTTTGTGAAAATAGTAAACAAAAAATTCTTTCAATTTAAATGTACGTCCGAAACACTTTAATTTCATCGATTTCTGATTTTCGGAAAAATTCTATTTTATGAAACAAGGTCAGAAGTGAGTTAGTTTGTTAGAAATTAAATTTTCTCTACAAATCTAACCCTCCTCTCAAAACAATTAAGATACTTATACGGTTTTTCAAATCCACCCCACCCTCCAAACAATCAGGATACTTAATACATTAAACTTCGATTTTAGAATTTAAGTGCTTTTCCATAATTTCTTATTTTACTCAAGAACGATCCACACAATGAAACAAGTAATAAAATGTAAATAAAATCGGCTCAAGAATCAAGAACTGCCACAACTGGCGGCGTCTGGTACCGTCGTAATTAGTAATTTATGCTTCAAAACACATTCCACAGTGAATCGTATTTTTACATATTAAAATTGACACGGTAAGTCATATTCTACCATACGTTCCGTGCCATTAATTGTTTTGAAAACAAATGAATCATGTGTAGATTTGGCAACAGTGTTGGAGGTAACAATGATATATAGGTATCTTCTTATATATATATATTGGAGGTCGACACGCATCTTTCCTATACTGTATATATGATCCTGCAAAAAGAAGGAATTGTTTCCCCTCTTTTGAAATCCGGATTGTCGAAGTCCCCCTTATCATAAATACACCAAATTTCTATCACTAGACCAAAAGCAAGACTTGGAGGTCAGGTCGCCTTTTCTGTATGCCGGAGGTGACAACTTAACAGGCATCAATATATATATATATATATATATATGCAAAACGTCGAAACGAAGAACTGGCCTCATTTTTGGAGGCCAGTACGAAAAATCGGAGGCGACTAGGTATCCCCATGTATAAGTGTTCCATTCAACAGATGGTGCAACAAGCATCGATTTAACAGATTTTTTTGTGGAGGTGAGTTTGACAGTACACATATTCAGTTATACACTTCAGTTGGTAAAGGTTATTCTAGATGGCGCGACCATGTAATACACATATACACCTAACATGGGTCCCGAGTGGTGTAGCTTGAACAAGCGTCCACGTTCGATCAGCAGAGTTAACACGTTCAGTGCCCAGGACGTTAATTAACGTTTTTTGGCGCTCCCGCTAGGCGCCCAAGACGTACTTCTACGTCCAATTCTCATGGCGCTTCAAACTGATGCTGTTTTGTGGGCGTTGCTTTGTCGTCAGTAATATTGAAGGGGCGTGTGGTAAGAACTCTATTTTCCTTTAGTTTGAGTTTGGTTGCCGGTTGGAGCACATCTCAATGGATAACGTCCTGCACACAGTGCATTCACATACAGCGCGGCCTTGCGCGTTGACCACGTACACAGGATTGGCAGTGAACGTGTTAAGCAACGCTGTCTCTGGTCAGAACTTGGATGGGAGTTCCACGGCTGCATCTCTCGGCGCCTCGTGGTACGGCTATCACGGAAAAAAGTTGGCCCCGGCGGTCATACAACATCATGACAGTCGTTAGTGGGGTTGGAAGTCCTCATAACTGCACAGCGACGCCTATAATTGGCCTAACGGCTGTTGGCTGAGTGCGATATAAATAAATAAATAAATAAAATAAATAAACAAGGTGCGCCAGTAGTACTCGCCTCTATCTATGAAACATACTGTTACGCCTCAGAGACTTGGCAAACGCGCACGGGGGCTTATCGCTAGTAATGGATTTAAGTAAATTCAATACAACCGCATGTCACTGAACATTTAATACAGGATCCGTCAACGATGCGAGGTGGGAAATATCTCTAAAACTAGAAGATTTACATTAAAATAGCTTATATAAAAGTTGAAGGTACGAAAGTGTTGCACATTACTAAAATATTTCTGATTATACAGGATGGCTCAAAAAGTGTGGCGAACCAAAGTTATTACTCTATATTTAGGAAGGTTAAAAGCTTTGCATTGAAATACCAATAGTTTTAATATAAATTTGTATGGGTCTAACATCAACTGTTTTCGAGATGTTACCGATTTTATGCACAAAATGCTAAACTTCAGGCAGCTGCTGTAGATACTGAAATAAAAATAAAACATTATACGTTTTTTGTGAATTACCTTTCGAGTGTAAAATGGTGATTCTCGGCATTCATACTATACAAGGTGTCTGCAAATTTCATGATTTCAAAGGTTTTTAAAGGAAACGCACTACACATTTTAGTATTTTAAAATGCCCCTTTAAAAAGATTTATTTTGATATCTTACTGGATAACTCTGAATTCAACTGTTTCCAACTATGCGAATGTGAATATAAGAAAACAATGTAAAGCCCCTAAAATGCTTTATTTAAAGGAATCACTAACTAGGTTTAGAAAATAAAAATCCAGCCATTGCTGACACAAAAACCGAGAAATGCTGGAATAAATTACATCTCAAAACCAGTTGAATTTAGGGGTGTTAAATAAGCTATTAGACGAAAGTTTATTGAAAGAGTTTTTAAGAAATACCAGGGGCGGACTGGCTGGGGGGCAGGGAGGCAAAGTCCCCCCGGGCCGTCATATCCCACGAATGCGGGCCTCTGCTGGCCCCCAGTTTAAAAATTTAGGTACATACATACTTCACAAAAAAAAATATATTGTGAAGAAAATATCCATGTATTGTGTCAAGTATTTGTAGTGGCAAAATTAATAGGAGGAATACTAAAAATGTATTTGGCTTACTAAGTCGACTAGCGACATGTTTCGGCTAATCTTAAAGTGGATCGATATTTGGTGATATAGTAGCTCATGTTCCCACGTCAAAATTTAAAAAAAAAAAAAAAATTAACAAACTGGGTTGTTGGCTCAGGAAAAAGCCCTCAAGCAGAGTTTTGCAGGTGATTTGCCTACATCCTGTAGTATTGTTTGCATTAGAGAAAATAATGGAAAGTAAATTTGATTAAAAAAACGAAAAAAAACTAGTTCTGAAGCTGAAACACATGTAGTTTTGATTTTTTTTAAAGAATTTGGTGCTACTCGTAGACTACAATATTCTGAGTCTGTAGCATTTGCAAATTTAGTTTTAAAGTACGAATACGTATGATCGCTTAGCCGCACACAGGTTTCTTGTGAAAGGGCGCCAAATAAATTTAAAATAAGCACATCGCGATTATAGGTAAGTTTTTTTCAAAACTTATTAGAAGCCTTTATGATTATTAGTGTTGATAAAGATGTCCTCGAGTCTCTCGATTTTGATTACATTTTGAAAAAAAATATTAAAAGATCATCCCTCCTTTTCGCCAATATTCTAACTGATTCTATAACCTACTAACTTTGTATTGAAATGACAAATACATTTTTACTTGCCTGGTCTAAAATACGAAGGAAGTACTGCAAAATCATCTTCCGAGATTTCTTCAGATCTTCATATTTCAGGGTCTATAAGACAAAAAACATGTTGTCTCAATTCCATATGTCTGTCTGTCAGTACGTCGGTTTATCCGTGTGTCTGTCCGCCTGTTGGTGGTATTGTTCAAAAACCATTTTTTGAAAGACGATATTTTTCATATGAGTTATATGTGTACCGGCCTCGAGACCCAATATATTTTCGATTAAATATGTACAGGTAAGCACCTTAAAAAATAAAATGTTGTCTTTTTTGCTTTAACGCAGAAATAGATAAAAATAATAATTTTCATATAGGTTAAGTTTTTACCCTTAATGGAAATAGAACCCAAAAAATTGCTTAAATATCGTAAAATGAATAGATATGTAGAAATTGATGCATCCCTTATATTTTATTTTTATTTATTTATTTACACCAATAAAATGGGGCATGCTCAATTACATTATTGGCGGTTTAGGCCCCTTACCGTATATACTAGTATAATATAAAAAAGAAAAAGTACAAACTAATAACTAAAAATTTAAATTTAGAAGCTAATAATACCTAATTACAAGTTAAAAACAAAACATTCCTACTACTGGTTCGGGTTTCATAGAGATGGCTGCAATTAAACTTTATTATAATAATAAATATTAACTTTTTTCTAAAGAATTTAGGCTTTATGTTAAATATATTGTTTTCTGATTGGTGAACATATGCATTGGTGGTTATAATTATTCTTATCATAGGTGACTTAAGTCTGTAATTTGTTCGACATGTAGATACATGGCATACAGTTTTTGGTCTAGTTCTATGTGCCGGTATATACAGACTGACAATAGATAACAAATTCGGACAGTCAATTCTGTTGTTTAACAATTTATTTAGAAAACAAACGTCAGCCACTTCTGTATTTTAAGTATAGATCCAGAAGTAAGTAAATGTAACTCGCACGATGGAAGTTCCGTGTAAACCCCTTTACAGATTTGTACTAACTACTTTCTGCATTTTCCATTAATATTAGGTAAGTATCCAGATTTTTACGAACGAGCAGGGGCCTTTTAAGGCTGAAGTCCCCCCGGGCCTTTCGCTTGCCAGTCCGCCCCTGAGAAATACAGAGATACATAGCGTGCTTCATTTACTAAGGCAAAATTTAATACCCATCGAAGAAGAGGGGAAATAGTTGACAATTTAGCGGTATTGGGTATACAGTGACCGCCAAAAATCGGCATCACATAAGTAAAAAAAAAAATATATTTTAGATTTTTCAAAAAACTTTACACGTCAATAATTTGTGCTTTTCTAAAAACCTATTTAGCCCCTATCATAGATACCGAGTGACGTTTACTTATTTAGAAAATTCCGTTTTTCAAAATTGTCAAAATCTAAAAAGTGCTATTTTTCGGAAATTAAGTAAGATTGCAATGAGATTGTTCTAGAGTGTGTTAGTTTTGATTAACTGAACAATCTCAAGTCCAGAAAACACATATTTTTCTTTAACTTTAGCTTTAGCTTTTTCCTTTTTTAAAATATTTTTTCAGTTTCGCATACCTTGACTTAATATTCAAATTTTTTATGTAACGACTTTCATGATTTATAATTGTAAAAAATAATATAAAATGTTTATTGCTCCTTTAGATTTTGTATTATTTACCGAAAAGTGATATGTTCGCATAATTTTTACGTTTTTGATGCAATGTGCTTTTTAGGAGAAATATTTTTGAATGATTATTAATATCTATTTAAATGGCTTCTAAAAACTCTAACCCTGTTAGCGAATTACTGTTACAGAAATCCTGTAAACAATCTTTTACAGTTGTCTGAATGAGAAGAATTTTTAGAACATGTAAACTGTATAAAGAAAAATCTTCTCATTTAGACAACTGTAAAAGAATATTTACAGGATTCATTAAAAGGGTTAGATTAGAGTTTTTATCGTAGAAGCCATTTAAATAGATATTAATTATCATTTAAAAATACTTCTCTTACAAAGCACCTTGCATCAAAAACTTCAAAATTATGCGAACATATCACTTTTCGGTAAATAATAAAAAATCTAAAGAAGTAATTAACATTTTATATTATTTTTTACAATTATAAATCGTTAGTTTTCACATAAAAAAATGTTAATTTTAAAATTAAGTTTTGGTATGTCTTCTTCCTCTTAATATAGGCTGAGAGCCTGTTACTTTCACACACTTGAGTGCGGTTTTATAAGCCATTTTAATCCGCGGCCGGGGTAGGTGGCTAGCCTACCCCTTGAATTAAGGAAGAATGCCCTCGCAGGGGTCACGACCATCAAAGGTGTTCGTATGATGGCCCGAGAGAGTACGATGTTATCAATGCTCGGGTGTGGAGCTTGAACCCACTTCACTGCTGGCGCCACGCAAGCACCAGCCGGCCACACGCTGTTGGTATGTGAAATTTTGGAAAATATTTAAAAAATTGAAAAATTAAAGTTTAGCTAAAGTTAAAGAAAAATGTGTGTTTTCTGGACTTGAGATTTTTCAGTTAGCTAAAACTAACACTCTAAAGAAATCTCATTGAAATCTTACTTAATTTCCGAAAAATAGCACTTTTTAGATTTTGACAATTTCGAAATACGCCATTTTCTAAATAAGTTAAAATCACTCGGTATGTATGACCTACCATTTATAATCAAAACTGTGTGATGTGCACCGCCTTCGTACCTCGTAGAATATAGCTATGTTAGGTACCCACAAGAATTTATTAACACACGCAGAATGCCATCCGCACGATGTTTAGATACGTTATCACGTTCGCCGTGCCGAAATCCGAAAACAAAACGACGCGCTACTTTTATTCCCTCGGCAAAAGGTGCAACAGAGCGGCAACGTTGCTGGAGGTGAGTATATCGATTGTGTAACACGGCGATATACAATGGGAGGCCACATTGTAGCAGTGTAGTCGGAGCTGTGCTGCTATTTTGTGTGCACCATTTTTTTGTATATCTCAAATATCAAAATTCCTTACCCCTCTCTTGATGCTTCTGTTACGATAACCTTATTTAAGAGATTGACGGGGAATACACATGGAAAAACATGTTCCTTGACATGGAGGCGTGGGTGTCTGTCATATGTTCGGAGGAAAGTAAGATAGCCGTGCACATATTTATATATATATATATATAAAACAGAGTCCTAATTTTTCACAGCTCGGTGATTATTATTATTATTATTATTAAATTACACTAAGGCAGGCAGCCTCTAAAGGCTGTTGAACCCCCTTGGTTCTTTAAGTACATATACATTATATAAACTAAAGCATACTTAGTATTAACAAGAAATAAATAAAGTCAATAGTAATAAACAATAGAAACAAAAATTAGTTACAAAGAAAATTCAAATGTACATAATATAAACTAAAGCATACTTGGCATTAACGTGAAATAAACAATGTCGATAGTAATAAATAAACAGTAGAAACAAAAATTAGATTGTTACCGTAGAAGTGGGTGACTTGACACACTTTTGAAATTCAATCAATAATACCTGGCATACTAATAAATATATCATGAAATAAAAAATATGGTGTTATGCCATTTTTTGCATAGAATACAACCAGCAATTTTTTTTTTTGAAAAAATAAAAAAAAGGCAAAAAAAATAAAAACCGTGTTTCTCAAGTCACCCTACCTGTTGGTTGAGTTGAAAATGTAATGAAAAATCAGTATAAATGGCAAGTAAAACTGTCCTATAGGTGATTTGACATCAAATTTAACTTTTTAAAAAAGTATGCTTCCATTATACAGGGTGACAAAATTTTTTGAGACCATTTACTTCGAAAATATGTTTATTATGAAATTTTCGATATAATGTCGATTTTGATATCCCGGTATGTGTTGAAGCCTCCGCCACTGACCATCTTTGAGTGGGTATATTTGTTAAGGCTTCTTCTAGTTCATCTTTACTAAAATCGTGGTATTTCTACTTCCCTAATACCCTTTTATATGTATTTGGCATTTTCTCAAGTCACCCAAAATCTGTAACAAAAATTATAAAAAATTATTTCTTAACCTCAAAAAATAAAATCAACAAAAATGAGGTTCAGAACTCTTTAAAAAGACAATAAACTACTCTAAAAAAATATTACATGAAATTTGCTCATACGGATACCTGAGGGTGACCCTAATTATATAGCATATCAAAAAACATGGTTTTCTTACCTTTTATTCGGAATTTTTTACAAGCCAAACAAAACATCTGTAAACAAGTGTTTGCAGCTGAAAATATAATTTCATCATCGTAGAACACTTGACCAATTTTTTGGAAGTTTCAACTATTTCCTAATAGATGGCAACAATAGTTAAACAAATAATTCCGTGCTGTGTCAAGTCACCCTACCATTCTCAAGTCACCCACTTCTACGGTACACAGGACGATAAATTTTGACTGGGAAAGGGGTTGAACTAACACCGTTCTCAGTACTTTGGCAAAATAAGAGCTAATAATGGTTTGTTGAAATCAAACCACTTGTTGATAAGGCCAACAAACCATTATTAGCTCTATTTTGCCAAAGTACTGAGAACGGTGTTAGTTCAACCCCTTTCCCAGTCAAAATTTATCGTCCTGTGTAACAACCACCGAGCTGTGAAAAAATAGGACTCTGTTACAAATTACGTTGCATTTCCACCAGAAGATCGGCAGGGAGCAGAGGCTTGAAGCAGTCACCTACTTAAAAATTGTGGCGTAACGCACGTAGAAGCCAGCAGCCGCACGAAACGAGAGGATTTTTTAAATGCGTTCCACACCTCGTGACACACGTGCACCTACGGGGCTACAAAAATAATGCCAGAAAACCTCTTTAGGAGTAACCAATACAGCAGGACATTCCGACAAGTGGAGTACTGAGTTAAAAGGTCATCTTTTGCAGTGTTAGTGAACATTTTTTTTCCAATTTGAACGTCCCTGTATTACTCGGATGCCTAACGTAAAGTGCATGCGCGGCAAACTATTGCCACCTGCGCAAAGTTTCCTAAAATTTCCTGCATTGCTGTCGGGTTCAACATTTCTTATCAGCTATTGACGGCCATGCTGGCCTAAAACCAATAATTGCAATAATTACTTAATTTTAAATGTGTTTGTATATTTTATTTCCTTTTACTATAAAGGAAGTATTGGATTCACCCCAAAAATTCGAAATTGAGTTTTCAACGGATCTTCACGTTTTAGAGTCCCCTGATCCCAAAAAACATATTTTTTTTCATTGGTCTGTCTGTATGGCGTTGAAACTTCATATATAAGTTTTGTGTACTATGTAGATGAGACAGCAAGCTTTTGAAGAAAATCGCATAACCGGAAGTAGGTGTTTACTCTTGTAATTTTTCAGTTTTTTTTCGATTTTTTCAAAAACGGCTCTAACGATTTTTTTTAAACTTTACATTTTTCTTACATTTTTAATGTGTATTGATGTGAGATAGGTGATTTTCCAGTTGAATACTTCTAAAGTGGGTTTCTTTTGTTTTTCTTTCTATTTTTTTTATAAACTCCTATTTTAAATAAAACACCCGGTATATTATTACATTTTTGAATTCACCTTAAAATTCTAGAGAAAATTTGTCTCTTCAACTAACACTCGATTTTGTACCGTTTTTGTAGAATTTGTAATTTTTGAAAATTTTTAACAAATGGTTAAAAATTAAAAATGAAATTTTTGACTAATTATAAGATCACTGTAAAAGGAAGTTGTGTGAGTGTATCACACCAGATTTTTTAATATGTAACCTGGCGACATGAACTGTAGCTGTACGTTAGTGTTAAGTAACAACATGCAAGTCTCGCTTAACTGTTGTTTTGTAAAATTGAAAATCTTATCACATGTTTTGTGCAATACATGTGCTTTTTTGGTGAATTACCGCAAGTTGTTAGGTAAGATCTCAATAACAATGTTAAACATCGCCTCTTATATGTGATTTCCTTCTTACAGGTCTTGATAAAGATCGAAACCTTGGCCTTATCAACAAGTGGTTTTATTTCAACAAACCATTATTAGCTCTTATTTTGCCAAAGTACTGAAAACGTGTTAGTTCAACCCCTTTCCCAGTCAAAATTTATATATATAAGTTATATTACAGGCAGTTCCACGTAATAGCAGTGTTAGTGAACCTGGCGGCTTATGTGACTTTGTTGTGTCAGCGGAATCCACGCGCTCGCCTGAGTTATGACATCTTGCACTTTTTATGTTATCAGCGGCAGTCTGTAGTTAGAACTCGTAACAGTAACATGTGTTAGCGTAATATTTGTAATCTTTGTCAAAATAAAGTTGTTTTTAAAAAGGACCTTACGGCAATACGTAATTTAAGTGGCGCAGTCGGTAGGATGGTCAAACGGTGTTAATGAACATAATATCGATTCGTATCAACGATTTATTGACCATAAATTAAAAAATCCGGAACTTGTGATTTTTTTCGGAGTTTCCAACTTTCCGCATCCAGTTAAGTGAAAGGGCGAGTAGCTTAACGAGAAGACTTCGAAGGCACATCGAAGGAGGCTCTGTGTTCAACCAGGACGCATGGAGAGGACAGTAATTTTGCTGTAAGTACCTATGTCATATAGAGGGCCTTGTAAACAATTTAATTCAGACAGTTCTGACGAAGATACAAATTCTGATTCAGACTCGCATTCTAAAATTTTACCACCAACAATTTTTAACAGTACTCATTCAAACGCAAGTAATTTAAATACGTCAAAAATGACGGAACCACCTGTACTAAAACAGGAATACTTGGGAATGATCCCAGAATTTCATGGAGAAACGGAACTACTCCCTAGGTTTATTGAAATATGCCAAAAATTAGTTACCAAATTTTATAATAAGGATAACGCTGAGGACTTTCAGAATGAATATCTGATGTCTAGCATCTTAGCTAAAATCAAAGGAGACGCTGCAATTAATATCTCGTCTTGTGTAATTATAAATTGGTTAGATTTAAAAACTGCATTGTTGAATACTTATGCTGATAAACGTGATATTTACACTTTAAATATTGAACTCACAAATTTAAAACAGGAAAACGAAAGCGCATTTGAGTTTTATAATAGGGTTCAACAAGTATTAAATTTAACTGTTGCTAACATAACAACTCAGATGGTAAAAGCAGAAGCCATTATATTAACACAATATTCTCGCAACTTAGCTCTAAGAGTGTTACTACTAGGTTTAAAAGATCCAATTGGTTCTTTAATGCGTACTAAAAATCCTGCAGATTTAAATGCTGCATTGCGTATGTTAACCAACGATTTTCAATTAACGACTAGCCAGCAAAAACCAGCTCAGTCGTCCAAGTTTAAATTTTCACAAAAATTAAATCCTCAGAATAAACCACCTTTTCAAAATAGACCAAGAATGACATTTCCCTTGCAATTAACAAATTATCCTCATAATTCGCAACCTGCGTTTAAACAAAATTATTTCTATAGCAATGCACAGGAACATTCTTCGAATAATAATGCACGTCCACAAAGTAGTAGAAATCAAGTTGATGTTTTTAGGCCCAATCAAACTAAAAACTTTCCAAAACCAACTCCCATGAGTATTTCTACAAGGAATACATGGAAACCTCAGAATTCACAATTTTCAGGCCAAAATTATCGCCAAAACCAGTTCAAACCCAACAATCAAAATTATATAGTTGAAGAACTGCACAATATCGACGACTCTCAACCCTCAGTTGAAATGCCCGATGAACATGACGATAATGAAGCCGAAAATCAGTTTTTTCGGGAAGAAGCCTCGGAACATCTAGAATCCCAAGATTTCAATTGAATTCATACAATGACAGTGCATTACTCTATATTTTATTTCCAGAAAATAAATTAAAAATTTTAATAGATACTGGAAGCACTAAATCTTTTGTTAATCCTAAAATCGCTCAAAAATGTTTTAAAAATTCAATTATAAATGACCCTTTTCAAATATCAACAGCACACGGTACATCAGTAGAAAATTTTAGTACTCGTATCCCCTGTTCAAAAATATTTAAAGCCAACGTAACACCATTAAAATTTTATTTATTCAATTTTCATAAGCATTTTGATTGTTTGCTTGGAATGGATAATTTAAAATTACTTAAAGCAACAGTAGATTTAGATAAAGACTTGTTAATAACACCCAATGCACAAATAAAAATAAATTATTATAACTCGCCAATGGTAGTACAACCTAATTCTGAACAAATAATTAAAATTGATGTTCAAAATATTAAAGAAGGTGACGTAATCGTACCTTATACAAAAATAGCAGATTTAGAAATACCACAGTGCCTTACTAAAGTGCACAATTATCAAGCAATTTGTTCCATTCTGAATCAATCAGATTCTATTAAAAATGTAGGTTCCCTAAAACCATTAAAAGTAGAAAAATTCGACGAATACGAATCTCTTGGTAAAAGGAGTCCTAATTTTAATAATTTGAATTTCGAAAAATACAAATTCGGCATTTCAATGGTTCGAACTGAACATATGAATTCAGAAGAACGTCAAACTATTTTAAAGCTAATTAAAGAATATTCCGATATATTTCATGTTGAAGGTAACCAGTTAACTTTTACAAGTGAAGTTAAACATTCAATAAAAACTGTAGATGAAATACCAGTCTACACTAAATCGTACAGATATCCTGAAATTCATAGGAAAGAAGTACAAAGGCAAATTGCAAGTATGCTAGAGCAAAATATAATTAGGCCTTCGCATTCCCCTTGGTCATCCCCAATATGGATAGTCCCCAAGAAACTTGATGCGTCTGGCAAACAAAAATGGCGAATTGTGATAGATTATAGGAAATTAAATGAAAAAACTATAGGTGATAGGTATCCCTTGCCAAATATCAACGATTTGCTAGATAAATTAGGCCGTTGTCATTATTTTACCACCATTGACCTCGCATCAGGGTTTCACCAAAATGAAATGGCTGAAGAGGACATTCAAAAAACTGCTTTTAGCACAGAAAATGGAAAATTCGAATTTTTACGCTTACCCTTCGGGCTTAAGAATTCGGCGTCCTGCTTCCAAAGGGTTATGGACAATATATTAAGGGGTATACAAAATGAAAAATGCCTCGTGTATCTCGACGACATTATAGTTTTTAGTACTAGCTTACAAGAACATGTCGATCGCTTAAAAGAAGTATTTGATAGGCTAAGGCAATCAAATTTTAAAATTCAACTAGATAAGTCAGAATTTCTAAGAAAAGAAGTTGCTTATTTAGGTCATATTGTAACAGAAAATGGTGTAAAACCTAACCCGGAAAAAATTAAAGCAATTCAATGCTTTCCATTGCCAAAAACTTCCAAACAAATAAAAGGCTTCCTTGGTCTTTTAGGTTATTATAGAAAGTTCATAAAAGATTTTGCAAAAATCACAAAACCTTTAACTAAGTGCTTAAAGAAGGATTCTGAAATAAATCCTAAGGATCCCGAATATATTAAATGTTTTGAGTTATGTAAAAATTTACTAATTAACGAACCAATCCTTCAGTATCCAAATTTTTCTGAACCATTTATTTTAACGACCGACGCAAGTAACTTTGCGCTGGGCGCCGTTCTTTCTCAAGGTAAAATCGGTTCCGATCTACCAATAGCTTATGCAAGCAGAACTCTTAATTCTTCAGAAATAAATTACTCCACAATCGAAAAGGAGCTTTTAGCCATCGTGTGGGCTGTAAAATATTTTAGGCCGTATCTCTTTGGCAGAAGATTTAAAATTGTAACCGACCACAAACCCCTTCAGTGGCTATTTTCACTTAAGGAGCCAAATTCAAAGCTAGTGAGATGGCGTCTCAAACTCGAGGAATTTGACTACGAAATTATTTATAAAAAAGGTTGTTTAAATAAAAATGCAGATGCTTTGTCTCGTGTAGAACTTAATATGAACGAAGCCACAAAAGAACCTCTAATATTTGAATATATGGAAACATTTAACGAACAACTTAAATCAAATCCAAATCAAACTGAAAATGAGTCAATTATTGTCGAAACGGGTGATGTAGATAACTTAGCTAACGCCGTCGAAGACAGTAACGAAACGGTTCATTCAAATATCGAAGACCCTATAGCAGGGATTCCGATTGTTGACTGTCCCGTAAATTTTGGGAAAAATCAAATAATTATATCAGAAGTAAACTTTGCACCAGCAGAAAATTCTAAAATTAAATTATATGAAACCAAGCAAAGAATATTGGTACAATTTTCAAAAAATAATTATGAACAAGAAATAATTAGATTTATTAAAGAACGTGTAGTGCCAAAAGTTAAATATTATGTTAG
>CALNHX010004800.1:65216-119603 GCA_940337035.1 Agriotes lineatus | reverse complement strand
TGATTAAGTTGAATTGAGCTTTTTTATATTTTTTCATAATTATATATTCGTGTCACCCTTACACGAAAGGCGACCACAACCCTGGCTAGCCCCGGCGCTCGGCGATTATTGATGTGAATAAGGGCTAGGCGGCAGTTTTTAAAGTTAAAAAAGTATATGGGGCAATTTGGAAATACAAGCCAGTTAACTACGACAAAAAAATACAGATCTAGTTAACAGTCAAATACAAAACGCATTTACCTTTCGTTATTTCTCGCTTCACCATCCTAGATTCTAAAAAGCGAGCACGTAGCTTGGGGTTGAATAGACAGAAATACCAGTAGTAGGAGTAAGAAAAGGCTTTAATAATCGTTAAAAATACATAAGCAGGCAAAATTAATAATTTCAAACAAATTGTGCCTAGCGTGCTAAACGCACAGGTAAAGCTGAGGACGCCATAGCAAATATTAATACCATAAGGTTATGTTGTGTCAAACTAAAATAGTATATTACTTTACAAGGGATGTAGGTAAGATTTACACTACCGAGAACCGTTTGATGCCTGAGTGAGCGCAGCGAACGAGGGCAGCAAGGTGCGAGGTAGTGTAAATCTTCCTACATCCTGTGTAAAATACATACTTTTTTTCACTACCAATATCTCCTTATGTAAAATAAATGGTAATAGCGTACAATTATATAATTTTAAAAATTATTTAGTAGCCTAATTCGGAGCTTGGGGCACTGTTGGAGCACTGTGAAAAATGCGTGAATACGATTGCGAGTGCTATTTGTGAGCTTTGTGCTTGTGTTTTGATTAAAAATGGATAATAGTACGAGCGATAATGGTTTTCTTCATGTTAATCAAATTGCAAACACGGCATCTCGTCAGTTATAGTAAATGCGGGATGTAAGTAATTCACTTTTCTAGGGAAGTAAGTACATTGTCATGGAAACCGTCACAATTTTTGTAAAAGATTCCTACATCCCTCAAATCTGACAGGATCACTTACAAAGAAGGTAGTAAAACAAAATATATAATAACTAGGTCGCAATGTAAACGTCCAGCAAGGTGCATTAATAAAGCAAGAAATCTGGTATGATACACGCACACAACTTCCTTTTACAATAGTCTTATAATTAGCCAAAAATTTGATTTTACATTTTTTAGCATTTGTCAAAAATTACAAATTCTATAAAAAACGGTACAAAACAGACCATTAGTTAAAGGGACAACTTTTCTCTATAATTTTAAGCTGATTTCAAAAATGTAATAATATACCGGGTGTTCTATTTAAAATACGAGTTAATATAAATGGGAAAAAACAAAAGAAACCTATTTTAGAGTTATTCAACTGGAAAATCACCTATCTTACATCAACACACATTAAAAATGTAAAGTTTGAAAAAAATCGTTTGAGCCGTTTTTGAAAAATAGAAAAAAACTGAAAAATTCTAAGAGTAAACACCTACCTCCAGTTAATCATTTTTTTTTTCAAAGCTAGCTGTCGCACCTAGATGTTACACAAAACTATATAGGAAGTTTTAACGCCATACCTCTTTTCGTTTTTGAGATATTCTGTTCACAGACAGACAGACAGACACACAGACAGACACACACACACACAGACAGACACACCGACATACAGACAGACCAATGAAAAAAAACATTTTTTTTTGTGTTCAGGGGAGTCTAAAACGTGAAGATCTGCTAAAAACTCAATTTCAAATTTTTGGGGTGAATCCAATACTTCCTTTATTGTAAAAGGAAGTAAAAAACTACATTGAATATGACCAGCTAAATTTGAAAAAATTACACAATTAAATAACTAAATTTAAAATCTTAAAAACTTAATCAAACCAGATGCAAGCATTATATTTGCTTGCAGGCCCTAGCACACACGGCAAGCTAATTACCAGCCGAATCCCTTATTGAAGAGAGCTATCTCTCTTCAAAAAAAGTTAAACTTGTATCTCATACCGAGCGCGATGAATCTCAAAGGCCTTTGTACCTAAACATCGCCTTATAACACAGGCAAAATACGCTTAATACAAATACAAAAATTGAGCTGTTATGCAAGCTAGAAGGCATGTGCTAGTACTCACAGCTTATGTAGTAAACTGGTTTAAATTTTCAGCAGCGCGCTGCGTAAATAGGACGCCCTTAAAGCCATCTCCTGCATTGTTGAATTGAAATGCGGCAGCACATGAGAATGCAGTCCGTCCAATGTCGAGCGTTTTGGCTTAGGTTCATCATAAGGGACGGGCATAGAGCATAGTTGTCGACGGTGGATTCGGACGTGGTGCACGCCGGGGATAAAAAATGCGTACGAGTGTTCGTAGCAGTACGTAAAGACCCGGGTCTAATTTAACGATTAATTAACACCACAATCCTAAGCAGGAACATGTACTCACCTCACGTTAGATAACGGCCCAAAGAACACGTGCAGCTGGAACTTTATGGCTGGCACATTAGTCTGCTCCATTGCTTTAAAAAACCTGAAGCTGTTTCCAAACTGGATGTTCTTAGAAATAATCGTGGGCGCCAAGTCCCAAAAAGCTACCAACAGAACTTACTACACCTCGTGCTTCAAGGTGCCAGACGGAAATGTCTCGTCAAACTCGAACTTAGTGTTTGCTTCGCTTATCGGCTGGGATGTCAAACTTAACAATCGAATTCCCCCAAAATGCATCGAGCTATGAGTAGGTTTGAATTTGCCCCCGAGGTTGGACGAATGAACGTGATGAAGGCTTTATTCTATCATGCCACTAAAGTTATTATAGCTGGGTAAATTTTTGATGGAACCATATTGTATGTTTCTAACCGTTTAAATCCAGATTCGATGGAATTGTTCGTACAAGATGAGAAAACGAACAAGAATATTTGTATGGCCATTTGCTTAGTGGGAGACGTTGCTGATGCTGAAGGCATTATCCCCAATGATAAATTTAAGCTGCTAACGAAAAAAAAATTAAAAAGCCGTTATATATTAAATTTAATTGTAGTAAATAGTGTTCACTTTTCAATGTCAGTTCGGTAGTTTATAACTTTTTAATTTCTAAGATTTCATAAATTAATTTTGTTTTAAGTGGATTCTTTTTGTAAAATTTTGTCAATAGCATGGTCTGACAAAGCTGCATTAGGTTTATTAGGGGCAGCTAATTTGACGTTAATGGAATCTTAGTGTTGATTTATTCTTTTTATTAAATTTTGTTTAGTTTGACTAATATAAGTAGCTTTGCGATATTACAAATAATTTGACATAGAAAATTTATTTAATTATTAAGTAATGATCTATCTTTTAAATTACTTATTTTTTGACCAATTGTATTATGATTTTTTAACGCTATTTAAAATTGGATCTTTTTATTTTTCAAATTTTCTTGATAATTCGGGAATAAATGGCAGTGTTATAATAGTAAGTATATTATTAATTTGGTTATTATTAAATTCTTGTCCGAAAGATTAGGTTGTAAATTAATAGATTCAATTTATTTTTATTTTTGTCAAAGTTTCATATTCCATTCGTTATATTTGAACAATTTAAGAAAATAAATGCACATATTTATAGAAATGTAAAAAATAAAGCATACTGAATTGATAAAAACTTAAAGTAAATAAATTACTACAATGATGTGCCCTTAGAGCGCGCAAATACAATCATACTTAAATGTTTTGTTTCCATTGAAGACGTCAGTTTCTTGGGACGGTAAGCTATACTACAAGTTACATAATTATAAATGTGAGTGGCGTAGGATATTGGTTCTTAGTTTATCAAGTAAATGTAGGCTCGAAAGCGAGAAGTTACTCAGGGTACAAGAAAATTTAGTTGCATTAGAATCATTGTGGAGCAACAATCAATCTTGGAATGCACTACGCGATGTAAAAATATTAAAGATGAAATATAACGACGCGTTTCAAAAGACTGCAGTTTATATTCGTCAAGTAACTGAGCATATGAAACGCTTCTGAATTCTTTTTACTTGAACTTTGTAGACAGTATATGTTGGCGATCATATAATTGCAGAGTATCCTAATCCCGAGCCTTTTACTAAGGTTGAATTATTTTGAAGTTAAAACTCTTGCGTGTCAGGAATCCCAATATTTTAAAAGATTTATTGGTGCGTTGTTTATATGATTGGAAAATGTGAGTGAGCTATCAAACGTAACGCTTAAATCCACTACTTTATTTTTAACTGAAAGTGCAGTAGCATTCATGTTATACGTAAATCTAATAATCTTTTTCTTTCTAGTATATTTTGGTATTAAAGTATAATTTATTTTCTTGACTCCATTTATAAATCTTGTCGATATCATTTTGTAACGCCTGGCAATCGTTGGTAGATTCAACCACCTTCTACAATTTAAGATCATCCGCGAACAATGCGTGCTCCGAGTTTCCAATGACAATGGGCAAGTCGTTAATGAATAGGAGAAATAACAACGGTCCTAAATTGGCACCTTGAGGTATACCGGATGCTGCATTGTATTCCTTCGAAACATAAATTTTATAGACCACACATTGTCTCCTGTTTCTAATATTGGAACTAAAAAATAAAATTAAATTGTTAGAAAATCCTAAGTGGTGTAATTGTTTTACTAAAATAGTGTGACTTACTTTGTCAAAAGCCTTGAGGAAGTCGGTGTATATAACATCGAGTTGTAAGTTATCGTCTGTAAAGGGTTACAAATGCATAACGGTTGATCGATTTGGCATGAACCCATGCTGCGTATTTGATATTTGTCATCTTATATAAGAAGAAAATATTTTTTTGTATAAAATGGCATTATCATCACTCTTGTAAATCGGATACATTTTCGCAATTTTCTATTTATCAGGATTAATTAATCATTTAGTAGACAAAGCTTTAATACGTTCATCAATAAAATGTCATAATGAAAACTTAAATAAAATGTTACAAAGGAGCAATTTCTCTATACAATTCATCAATACAAATATACCGAATAAAATACGAAACTTTAACAAAAATGAAAATAAAATGCAATCTATTAACTTAAAACCTATAATATAATAATAACCAAATTAATAATAGATTTACTATTATAACATTGTAATTTATTTTTAAATTACTAATACATATAAAAATTTGAAGAAACAACATTTTCAAATAGTAATAAATTATACTACAATTGGTCAAAATGTTTCAGCAAATCAACACAAAAATCTCATTAAAATTAAAATAGTAACCCCTAATAAACCTAATACAGCCTTATCAGACCATGCTATCGACAATTTTCATTTTTAACTCACCCAAAATTTTACAAAAACAATCCAATACAGCCTTATCAGACCATGTTATCGACAATTTTTATAATTTCAGTTTTAATTCACCCAAAATTTTACAAAAACAATCCAATTAAAAATCGATTAACTTATGATACGTTAGAAATTAAAACAAGCCCTAAAACTGAGCTTGCGGAATCATTCACCATGCCTAGCATTATGCCAAGAATATTTTAATTGCAACTCATGCAGTTGTGAATAAAAGTAATTATATTAAAGCCACTCCACCTATAAAAAACTACATACAACAATAAGAAGCGGTGTGCTCCAGTCCACCACAACTTAAGAATTAAAGGGTAAGCAGTTGCGGAGAGCTTTTCTTCTCGTCATTAACCTAATCAAAACTATTTTAGGATTTCAGATGTAAATAATTTCAATAATATCAAACTGAAGAAGATTTTTAACATTTGTGGCCCCACTAATATTAACAATATAAAAACAATATAATAAATATGTAGTTATTGCATTGTTATGATTATTAGATATTTGAAATCAATATTACAGTTGCTTGTTATTAAAACTTCTTTCACCTATTTTTGCATAAAGCTTTATTTCTTATTGACTTAACTCAAGATATTTATGCACACGTAGATATTATGTCATATTTATCATTTATACGGAGTACGAAATAACTATGGTTAATTAAATATTAAAACTAGCTCAGTTAAACATTTATTTAAACATGAAACTCCTTACTCAAGTTGGGACATGTAGTTTTTATTCTTAAATTTAATATTATATTTTTAGGCTCAAACTCTAAATCGCTTATGTAGATTGTTTTATCTAAAGTGTACACTTACAGTTTATCAAATCTGTTACATCAATAGCTCTTAGAAATATTATTTTTCACTTATTTATGGTAGTTACTAATTAGGCTATAAATAGTGTACTTTATATAATATTCTCTTTCGGATATGTTTTATTCCAATCTTCTATACCCAACATATTAAACTGCAATTCCACAGATCTCTGCTACCTCCAACCTGTTCACAGCACCTTACACTCCACGACATTGAGCTTTACTTGGTCTATGTTACACCTGACAAATATCAATAAATTGTACTTTAATTATAAATTATTCAATCAAATCTGATTGAATACAAGTCAAGTTAGTTACATTTCAAAGTTGGTGCTTATTTTCTTCTAGAAAAATTAAATTATGTTTGCTATTTTTCTTATTTTTAGTCTCCTAGTACCCAGCTTGGTTACAAAACTTCAAGGTTAATATTTTAAATGTGACGTATTAATGAAATTTTAAAGTATGATAACTATCAACAATTGTGTTTTTAATATTTAAATACTAATCCATATTTTATTGCCATCCCTTATCCATCTAAAAGTTCATGTGCCAATATTTCATCCTTACTTATTTCTGTTGCATTTTCTTTTCAACCTAATTCCATTCTAACAATTTCTTATTCCTTATATATTTTATTTATTACAAGTTATCTATCTGTCTGTGTATACTTCTATTTCTTTACTATTCCACATAAATGAGCATAAAATAAAGTGACTTACATTTTCAAAGAAAAGTAACCATGTATAATTTAGACCCATATTAATTATGATTTATATTGTGTGACCTATTAATTTATGTTAAAAGTATTGCTGATAATCATAGCAACATTAGAAAATTTTTATAACTTTTGAAAGTATTCCTCAGGAACTATATCTTTCTGAAAGCCAGCTGGTTTGGGTCGAATAAAGGGGTTTTTAAGCAAATTTCTAAATGTCCAGAATAAAAAAAAATCTAGGGGCAATTTTCACCTTCAGGATGCTGTAGCTTTTTTGTGCAGTTATTTCTGGTACACCCTGTATAATAATTTTAGAAAATGTTATTCTCATTATTTTAAAGTGAGAACATTTTTATAGACCTTTAAGTTTCCGAATTTTCAAAAAAACAATTCTTACTAAAAAACCTTTTATAAAAATTATAAAATTTTCCCGGAAAACGAAAAAACCGGAAGTACCGCTTCTGGTTTCATATATTTTAATCAAAAATTACTGGAATTGCCGAATTTATATAAAAAATATAGATATAAATTTACAGGCCGATAGAATAAACCGTCTGGGTTGTAGGGAGAACACAGACAGACTCCCAAACTCACAGCCAGACCTCACTTCAAAAACCAGTTCTTCTGAATCAGAAGACGGATATTTCCGCAAACATTTCGAGTTTAAAAAATCATAATTACTAATGTATGGGCGTAAGAAACGCCTCTATACATTGACTCGAATTTTTGCCGGCGTCTTACAAGTGCAAACACAAAATGATAATAAATTCTCCAAATTTATTTCACTGCAATTTTCAAAGTTTAGTAAACCGCTAATCGAAATATCTATAATTTGTTGACGTTTATTAATATTTTAATCTTACCAGTTCCAACATTGTTAGTATTCGTTCTAAGTTTTGTTGCACAAAATTTATCTGTTGTATTGAATAAACCTATTTATCGCACATATTGCTTGGATTTTTTTAATATATTAGTAATAAATTTTGCAAATCGTTTCATGCTTTTCACATTATTATTTAAGAATTATTTTAACTTCTAAAAATAACAAAATCTGTTTTATATATTTTAGTTGTTTCGGGAAAAGCACGTTGAATTCCCGTTGCGTGTGAAAGTAGTCTTAAACCACATTTTGACTTAAAAACCACAGCTTGTTTTACAAACCAAATTATTTAGATAGAACAGAATTTTAATATTATTTTTTAGTGTTCATGTTTCTTCAAGCATCATCCTTAGAAACTCACTGAAATGAAATTTAGAGTATCAGAAGGTGTGGTAAAGTTAAAATATAAAACTGTATATACTCCATGTCAATTTTCTATTGTAAAAATATAAATATCAAAAGAGTTCATGGGTATAAAAGCAATCATAATTTAAGAACGTCAGGAAGTGATCATAATTTAGCACAACTCGTAGTGTGTTGGAAGCTAAACCGAACATTATGCAGACTTTATTAATTATTTAACTTGATATTATGTGTCAGTACCTTAAACCAACTTTAGATTATTAAATTACAATAATCGAAATTAAAAACTCTTACGGTTTCACGTAAAAAAGAGAATAATAAGCGAGATTTACATAGTGAATGTAAAAATTTCAGTAAATGTAGACTACCAAGTCAACTTCAGTTTAATCGAAATTTCAGAAAACTTATGTTTTTAATAAATAACTAGTTGGTAGTTAATAATAAAATAAGAAAATTTCCTGATATGTTTATATTGTGATGATCTGCTCCTTTCTTATGTAATAAAAATAATAAATAAATAATCTGAGCGACCACAACACAGCTAGTTTGATTTTGAATTTTATTTGCCTTTCTCTCTAGGGTTAACTAAAAATAGGATTATTTAAATATTGCTTTCTCTATTTTATTAATTAGTAACTTATTGAAACTTTTGAACCGGCTAGCTATTGAGATTCGTACCTACAGGGTTAGGTTGTTACACTTTAGATGAATTTAACTATTGTATGTTAAATGCGCGATTCTAACGAATGACAGATACTCTCAAATATTTGACTGCAAACGAAGCTGTTCGAAACACAGAAAATCCAGAGTATTTTGAACACAAATAAACCAACAAGCAATCAGTTCACCTCAGGTAAATTATAACAATGCATTTCAAATAATCAAGTACGATTGGCTACCCTGGAATTTGTTTTCAAGCGTAAGATGAAACCCACCCGCGTTTGTTTTCCTGCTGGCTCGCCAGTCCTCATTTCCGGTCTCCGCAAAGGGACGCCAAGCTTGTATTTGCCTCCTGGAACGGTTTCAGCTGTTCTTGCCTGCCTGTGGACCACGAACCAAGCCTACCCCAGGTGCTGCACTTTGCTCTCCGCTTCTCGTAGCCCCAGTCCTGCCGAATCTGCCTCTGGCGATATTTTAGGGGCTGCCATCTTCTTATAGACCCCAAACAAGGCCTGCTCTATGCAATGCACTCTGATTTCTGCTTTCCGCAGGTCCGAAACTAGTCGAATTTTAGCTTCGAAGACGATCACATGCAGGCGCAGCTCCAGGTCCAATTTACTCTGGAATTGCACTCTGGAAAACTGTCAAATTAACCACAGATGGCCTCCGCACACTGGCTATTAAATAAAACTCAAAACTGGTCATTCAAGAAACGATAACCGAACAATTTATTGCACTTTTCCACTTTTAGTTAAACACTGATTCACAGGCTATCAGCACTTTCTTGTAGTCTTTATTAATTTTCAGGTTGATTTTTAAATGATCTTTGCATCTATCTGTGTCTTCTTGCAATGCTTTATAACCCTTTAGCTGCGTTATTGATTGTAGGCATTACGATATGAATACAAACGCTGCATGAACCCTCTGTAACGCTTCGAAACATCTTTGTACTTAAGCAATGTCATTATCGTGTCATGACGTTACTCAATTAATCTGTCAGCCATTATAACTTAGCGACATTTGCCATATCGAGCACCAAGCTTGAATACAAGCTAAACGCAACCCTGACGATGCTGTTCTATTCAATTGCTACCCTTTACAGTTATGACTGCTCATGTTTTATGTAATTATCAATTTTTACTAGTGACTTATATTGTTGCAATAAATACAATACCAATTATGGTCCTCTTTGAATCCTTTATTAGCATTTGTGAGTTAACAATGCAACCAGAATTGCTATAAGCATCATATCATTACAATATGTTAACAGCTGCCTATTTTATATGCAAATTGTTCATAAAATCCTGTTTAAAGGAAATTAATTCTTTGCTTTGATTTTGTTGTTGAAATGAAAACGAGTATTATACAGGGTGTAGCATCAATATACGTATCTTCACGATTTCAGTTGCTTTTAATATTTTTTTTTCTAATAATTATTTTAGAACAAAGGTATATAGAAGTATTTCGTACAAGGTTTCTAATCATGCAATTGTGTATTATGCGCACAACCGGCAAATCAATAATTGTGTAAAAGTTAATTTGAAATTTGAAAGTTCGTTATCATAGGCACTTCTTGACACCCGTACTGTTTTTTTGTAATTCCTCTCTAAACACTTCTCCGAGAAGAGAGATTTGGAAATTTTTAACACTTCTGATACACAACTACTTCTAACACACAAACCATAACCTGAAAAGAATATAACGTTGCTTCGGGGTACATATCATCCTCCTATTCCCAATAATTTCTTCCATTTGCCTTTATTTTGAATTAGTCTATTCTAGCACGTCCCACTGACCCCCTGTTCGGAATCTAGAGCCTCTTCCTTTCATACGTTCTCAGGAAAACCACCCCGTAGCCTTCTTTAGTATCGGTATTGAATACTTCTTTCAATTTCTATTATGTTGCTGATAGTATTATTTCGTAGCCATATTACATCTCCAGAGCTTTTACTGTTTTATTATTTACTTTATTAGCTGCCACGAAGCGGTATTACTAATTATACTCTTAATAATGGTATTATATGTTTGTTTCTATCTTTGCTTACTTATATGCTTATTCCCCATGTTCTGTAGACATAAATTTTAAATCATGTAAGGAGTATTGTGCCACCTCGTCGTAGACCTTTATTAACTTTAAATCCCTTAGATAGGTTCTCTTCGACTTCCACTATCGATAGATCTTTGCACTGCTCTTCTCAACTTTGTTTTCCCCAGTTTTTGCTGTGGCACAGTTATCATGTTGTTTTGTGAGAACGGCGAATATTAAAATTATAGTTCGCGTTCAGTGTCTATTTAAAAAAAATAATTTGTAACAAAGTAGATACACTATCCGCCCTTTTCTGAATCTACATTGTTTTTCCAATTTTTGATTCCTAGACCGTGTAATGAAAAATAACACAAATATCGGTATCTACTGAAGCAGAGATCTATATCTCATTCTTTTACTTGTTTTTGCAAATATGAAACCTAAACCAGCTTTGAGTTAATGAAATTAATACAAATACTTGTCTTGCCTTTTGTATTATTATAAATCTGTATATACTCTAACAGACAAAGAGTAATAGATCTATTGAATTTGGGATGTATATAACTAAACGAAACTCTATTCACTATAGTCCCGGATTGTCAATGTCAAAATCCAATTAAAAACGATCCTTTATATCTTGGTTAATATTTTTAAGTCAAGCTATGGGTAACTAGAAACAATTAATTAAGTCAAATAATAATGTCAAAACTACAAATTATAGGTAATGGTTAAATCAAAATATTTTTTTATTTTGAACTGACTTAAGCAAAAAATAGATAAAAGTTGCCAGGTAACAAAAACACAAATTTTAAAAATTAGGCTTTTGTTTTGTCCAAACTAGTAGTAACAAAAAAACCAATAGAAGTTCATCAGTGCTACCATAAAACGTAATTTTTGACAATCCGGGACTATAGTGAATAGAGTTTACATTAAAAACATGATAAGAGCACAAACATTACATTCACTTTTTAAAGAATACTAGATACTTTCTTATAGAAAAATTAGATCTATCAATTTTTTTAAACCTTTTCTAACATATCTCTTTTAGGGAAACATAAACGTTACTTCGTTTCTTGGCTCTAGTTGTTGTTGTTTTTTTTTACCAAGCTGTATGTTTCTAATATATATATTTATAAAATTTTAATCTTGTTTATATTTTTGTTTACACTTCTGTAGCATCGACAGACGGGTGCAATCCAGTCGAAAACTCCACAAGTGCATCTCAAAAAGCAAGCATCTGCTACTTATGGCCTTATGGTTATGGAATGCTTTAAGTACCACTTTCGACATTCATGGCACCAATTTGGTAAGAACAACAAGCGGCAATTAAAATAATTACAAAATTGCTTAAGAGCGAGCATTATAATATTAAAATAAATCCGGGCCAACGACGTGCCATCAAAAATCTTATCTGGTCTTAATGCGGGCCGCGCGAGTATAAATTTTCTAACAATTCCCCAAACGGCTCCGCAGACGGTCCGTTGGCAAGACGCCACAAAATGAGATAATTACACCGGCCATTTAATTGCGGCCAAAATTAGTCCGTAATAACCGGTGCTTTAGTTAGTCGGTGGATAAGGACGGTAAGGAGAGGCTTCACGCCCGGTCAGGCCCGAACCGCACGGATTTCGACCTTAACAACTCGCCTGAAAGGCCTACAATTAGGATCTGCAATTATTGTGTGTTTAAATTTTGAAATTAGCCTAGAACACAAAGTAGCTTTCGGGAAATGGAACAGCTTGGGAATGGACACCTGAGGTTAATACCGCACCGACGCAACTGCCCGTATTTGGGTCCAGAGCTATTTGAGGGTGGAATATTAAGGTTGGTCCTTGATTATTAATTGTCCCTAATCTGCAAAATTTATTTGTTGATCAATAGTTTGCGGTTTATATATTTTGTACTATTTTATAAGTAGCTATTTATTTATTTATTTATTTATTTCGCACTCAGCCAACAGCCGTTAGGCCAATTATAGGCGTCACTGTGCATTTATGGGGACTTCCAACCCCACTAACGACTGTCATGATGTTGTTATGAGAGCCGGGACCAACTATTTCCGTGACAGCCGTATCACGAGGCGCCGAGAGATGCAACCGTGGAACTCCCATCCAAGTTCTGACCAGAAAGAGCGATCGAACGTGGACGCTTGTTCAAGCTACACCACCCGGGACCCAAGAACATATTTGTAAGTAATCCGTCAAACTATGAAGAAACATATAATATTCTAGAAAACATGTTCCCACACAGTAGCATAACTACCCGCCCTCAAATGGAGAAGTTTCTGTCTCGAGTAGTGGAAGGAAACTATTTGTTAGAATTATTGTAATATGTAACCTTTTAAACTACTAGTCGGAGAGTCATCACTTAGTGAATGGAAAGAAGTACGTAATGATGATATCCTTGTATAAAAAGGGTAGTAAATAAAATGCACAAATTATATAGGAATAGCCGTAACTAGCACACTATGCAAATTATATGAACTTATAATAGGCAACAAAATAGAAGGCCAATAGTCTTCTTGCAAGTGTTCTTTATTTATTCAGGATTGACGACAACCATCTTCACAATTGGGGCAGCGTGGTGTTAGTTCCGTCCATTAGCATAGTCATGAAAGTTTCTTGCGAGCTATCCAATTCTTGCAATTTTTCTATTGTATATACGCGTAAGACAGAGCAGGATGTATCTCAATTCTCTTGTTATGCGCCCTACTTACTCCTATTTTTGGGAATTTATTGTTTTTTCTATACATCCAGATTTCAAAGACTTCAATTGCAGTTATTGTACTTATCTTCAAGGTCCAGGTTTGACAACCATATAAAATAATTGACCATATGTAATGCAATACTTTACCTAGTACTATGCTCCTTTTAATTTCTCCTCCAGGAACTGTATATCGCTATAAAAAGCTCCTTAGATGCGTAAAATGGGGACCCTTTCAATTTTACTATTAAGGGTTAACCTTTTACTGGGCCGATGTCTGTCTTAATTACAGCCATACGTTTTGCTTTCTTTACGTTTATCTTTAACCTCTACCTGTTACTTTCTTAAAACTCATCGATGCTCTCGGCGATGCCATCTTTCCAGTACCTTTGAAGAAGCGTTTGCATACTAGTTACAAATTCGCTTTTAACCCTAACAGCTACCCACGCTTGCATTTGTTTCATATATTACAGTGAACATCTATAATCCGTTATTGTCTAGAATATCTATAGTATGATCAAAAACTATTGTCATCTAGTACCTATGACTATGGAATAGTTCGTTATTTATGAATGCAACTATAAGTCACTTAAAAATCAAGTGTCAGGTTTGAAATTTATTGATAAAAGCAGCTGCAGTCATAAATTAGGAACTATTCCATAGCCATGCTAAATGAAAATAATCATACTTTACTTATTAAAAATATTGTATAGAACAGCTGTTGGTGGACAGGTAAAGTCTCTAAGGACAAGGTTTTCTGAAGCGTTCGTGTAAGTCAGAATATAATTTAAAGAATTGTACATCGTGAAAAATAACGTTCTAGTGTCGTTTTAGCAATTCATGCTCTAACAAATACGATTGGTTGAGGCACGTTACATGGCATTTTAAATTGTTGCAATTTGAATTATGTATTTGGTTTTTCATTAAGTTATTTCAACGTAATAAATATTAGTTTTCGATATCACATCGACAATAAATTGTTATTTCATAGTATTTCACAAATTAACTGAATTCAGATTATTATTATATAATTTATCTAGTTAATTCGTAGACTAAATAAAACCGTTAAGTCCACTAGTTTACGAAAATTTTTAAATTCATTTAAATTTGCGTAGCCAAATTTGTTACGACCTGAAACAGACTGTAAAAAGGTTTTTCACTTGTATTTCTAGCATTAGCCATACATAAAAACAAAGTTAATAGGAAAAGATTTATATCAAAAGCGATTATTCTGGTGCAACAAGTTAATCATAAGCACTCGCGTAAGATACAGGTCAAACCAACGCTACAAGCAAAAGCTACGAATGCAGCCAGTTCTATTCTTATAATATAAAGTACAGGTGTTTTAAACCGTCAGTGAAAAGTCGCAAGAATTCGCAACGAACTAGAGCGACCTAAGCAATTTCATTAGCGTAACACACAATAAAGTTAAACATTAAGCGGTTAATACATCTCTTAGCATTAGGTAGGCTGGTTAAATTAGCGAGTAATAATAAGTACACGGTGACGCCATAAACCAAACATAATAATAACAACACGTAAAAAGTAAAACTTGAACAAAGACTCAGGGTTAATGGAGATTTAGCCGGTGAATCCAGACTTCCATTTTATGAAATACTAACCTACACCAAGTTTCATTAGAATACCTTTAGCCGTTGTCCAAATTAAAAAAAAAATTATTCAAACTTCAACATCCTGTATCTTGAAAACGAAGCCGTTTAGGTCTCATGTTTGTATGAACCTTTTTGTTTATTTCGTGCTGGAGAACACATCCCTAAAATAGTGCCGTGCAATTCCGAAACACCCTGTATATGAACCCTTCAGGTTTCTTGCATTTCTTAATATCTTATTCTTTGTATATTCTTTTGTCAGTTTTACTAATATTGGTCTTTTCCTTCCATTGGTGAATTTTCCTAATCTTCTTATTTCATCTACTTCGGTATTTCTATCCAGGGTTATTCCTATCTTTTCTTTTATTTTCCCTTTTATTTTTCTTTTCAGTGCTTCTATTCTCTCATTTTGCTTCTCCACTTGGTTTTTTGGATTCGCATTTTCCACTTTTATCGGTTTCATTTCCGAATGAGCTCGTCTAGTTTCTCGTAAATTAAAAAAATATAAATTAAATTTATAAAAGTTTGACCCATGAAATGCAACTTATGCCGTTTCATTAGTTTGAGAAAAATATTTAGAATTCAAAAGTCTAATAATATACAGGGTATTCTATTTGAAAATTAAAAGTTATTATAACTTCTGTTCAAACCGAAAGTGGAAAAATACCATGTCAAAAATGGCGTTTATCTAGTACAAACGATGTAACGATTTAAAAAAAAAAGAGAAAAAGGAGGTGTACCATAATCGTGTCACACCGATGTATATCAATACGTCAGAGCAAAAACTTTGTTGGAACATTTAAATTTTATTATAAACTACTAAAAGCTGCTAAAACATTACCACGTTTCAATTATACTAAAGCTAACTTTCGCAGGTTTACCAATGGTTACTATTAAATAAACAGATAAATTAACAAACGCGTAAAGTTTGGATATGATCTGTCTTGTGCTATGGTTCATTTTAATATTCACTCTATTTTGATGTTCGAATTGTTAGTGTCAATGTGGCTTTGCTTTTGTTGTATATTTTTAATATCGAAATATTCCAAGTCACATTAATCAAGTCAGAGGTGCACAGTTGTAGCAATCGCTATATTACATACAGTTCTTGTTTAAGAAGACACCCTTCAAATCATTCACTTTTTATATTATTGTCATAGATCTTTTGTAACATGTTTTGTTAGCTTATCTTGTCATATACCATTAGCACCTTTGAAATATCAATGTTCTACTTCATTAGATGGTATTACACAAAAAAAACTAATTTTTATTATTTTCATATAGAGAGGGTTTCTTAAGTCGACCCTGTGGCTTCTGGAGGTACACTTGGTTTCGTTGAAATCGACTATAAACTTGTATTATGTATTTATAGTTACCCAGTTACTCGAAATACCAACTAATAGTAACTAGATGGGACCTCGGTAGGCTAGCGGCGATTGCCACTGCAGCCGAGGTCACAGTGAAAATCATGAAGCGTTCGAGCCGAAGCGGTTGAGAGTTCAACTCCCGGCACAGCCGATCCAGATTTTCACTTAATTAAGGTTTCGGTGACCCCCGCGCCCCCTGAAGTAATACGTGAGCGGTTCCGGGAAGCAGCGGTAGTCTTAGAGAAAATAAATAGTAACTAGATATATTTAGTAAAGCCTTTATTTATGCTAGAAAACAAGTTTAAAAAGTGTCTACTTGGCTTTTTAGGTGTAGTCGATTTCAATAAAATCAAGTGTATATTGTAACATACAAATTAGTCGAAAACATTACGTTTTTGCCTTAGAACCGTAATTTTCTTACAAAACATAGTTTAAATAACGAGTAAAAAGTTGAGTTCCCCTGAATTTGTATACAAATTGCATGTTCTTAACAGCAGGCGGGTAACAAGAGAGTTGCAATTAGCTAACGCTTTTATATAGTAACGTTTGCTCGATACTGACATAACAAAAAATAGTTTGGGGGGAGGATTAAAGTACATGACAAAAAAGAGAAAGACGAACGACGAATACAAATACTTGTATAAAGTAGTAAAGAAATAAAAGGGAGGATTTCAAAACCAGATAACGTTAGAGGTAAACAGAAAGATAAACCAAATTTAGAGAGAAGTAGAGAGACTATATATATACTGGAAATTTTCAACGAGGTTGAGTGAAACGAAAAAAATGAAAAGCGAGAAATAGGCGAAACATTAGTCGCTGTTTATTAGCTTATATCACACACCAACAATAGTACTCTTGTTAGTAGTGGTCAAGAAAGCGTATGATTCAGTAAATCATGGTAACAAATATGACAAAGGAGTTCAATGTGCTCAGGAAACCAATTTGGGTGACAAGGATAGCTCTAGAAAGCAGGACAAATGTAAAAGTCGAAGGTAGAGGTATTAGAAGGCAAGAGAACCCTCTATCAACTCTGTTATTCAAACTATTAGTAGAGAAAATTGTAGGAGATTACTAGGTGAATAGAAAAGACCATTTAAAGCACAAAAGTCATCAGCTAATAGCTAATAGAAATTGCACACAGAACAGGAGAGGTATCTCAAGAAATAGAATTACAAAAAAAACAAGAGAAGTAAATATTTGTGAATAGGGGCAGAAATACAAGCAAGTAACTTAGAAGTAATGACGGACCAAGGAAGACTAGAGGTAAATATGAAGACATAAAAGAAATATATGTGCTTGAACAATGAATAGGATTCTGGGGTTAAAACTTATATCAATCAACACAAAGATTAGATACGATATTTTATAAGACAGTGTTAAGGCCAAAGATTTTGTATCGTGGCGAGATTAGGATAATGAATAAAAATTGTCAACAAAGACGTAGGTGTGTGAGAAAGATACTAAGGATGCCATTAGGAGTAAAAAACCAGAAAAAATGCTAAAAAAGAAGAACTAGTGAAAATTATACGGAATGTCCCGAAACGAGAACAGTGGCAAAAGCAAAGGGATTATGACAAATGATAGAAATATATATA
Source organism: Agriotes lineatus (assembly GCA_940337035.1). Taxonomy (NCBI): domain Eukaryota; kingdom Metazoa; phylum Arthropoda; class Insecta; order Coleoptera; family Elateridae; genus Agriotes; species Agriotes lineatus. Next base: position 101,603 of record CALNHX010004800.1, on the reverse strand, counting down.
AAACAGATAGTATGAAGAGAGTTGGATAATAAAGAGAACAGAAAAAGACCAAGGAAAGGAGAAGGTGGAAGGAAACTGTACAAGAAAACCTACAAGAGAAGATGAGAGTGGACTGGGAGAAGAAAACCAGGAATACAAAATTATGGAAGGATGTGGTCAAACTCTGGGTCTGAATGACCTGTCAACGGTCAACCGTCTTTGAACTGTTTGCTGTTTGTGAATGTTTTAATTTATATTTACATATTTAGTACCCATTTTGCTTACTTTTATATTGGAATTATAAATGTTGCAAAATTTATCATAATTTTGAAATGGTTTCTTAATAATTAAATAGGTTAACACTTGAAGCTAAGCTGACGTAATCATTCTAACTAAAAGTCATCAGTGATTTGTTCCCCTGTTCGTTAATATAAGATCTACAAAATGACAGAGATGACCGAAACACTTTCAATTAATTTGTTATCTTTCACTAGAAACTTAAAGTTAAATTCTTATTACTAACTTTGTTTTGCTGTAAATTATAGATTTTATTGGTATCGTAAAACTAAAAACAGACTTAATATAGCGTCATTGCATAACTTTTCTTGATGAGCAAACTCATCACGATTAGCGATCATAGCGGCTGCTATAAAATACATTATTTAGCTAAGACCAATTTAAACCAACAAAAGAAGCTGCATGACGATCTGTAATAATTATATTAAAATATCTTATTTGTTTTGATTTTATTAACTAGTCAGAAGGTACAGATTTGCAGAGTGTCAGTTACCTAATACACCGTGGGCTAGTTGATCTTCAATGGTATGTAGTGCAATTTCCCCGTTTGGTAACTGAAATGTTGCCGAAATATCTATAAAAAATAGCTAAATATGATAATCAACGGCGCGTACTCGAAGCTTGCATGCCAATGCTCGTTTTAATACAGAAATAACGAAACCGAAACAATTATTTGATACGTGTGTCAAAACTGTGACAATGATAGACGTGTTTGGAATTATCTTGTCCGATAATGGAGTTGATCTAGCCGGAGCTTGAGTCCGCACCTGGTGGCTCGCACGTTTACTTTAAGTTATTATTTCCGAATATTTGACATAAATAATTATCGTGAATAAATAATAAGGCTTTCCTTAACCTCGAGAATCTATCAAGTTAATGTCATGGTTCGAGTTGGTGGCGACTGTCGATTTTGTTCTTTATCGCAGGTGCCGGTAATGGCGTTGCAATGAAGGCAGCGGCGTAGCTTTTGGAATAATTAAAGGAGAAAGTTGTGGGAACCTTTCGCCAGTGGGAAATTAGTTGGCCGATAATTTCATAATAGCTTGGAAATGTGCTTTTAATAAAGTGAGACGTATTTTTTTATTAAACCTATTACCAAAAAATTTGTCAAGAAAAACTAAAAGAGTTTATATTACACTTTGCTGCGAAAAGTTTGAGTTATGTCCCCCCATATCAACGTAGTAATGTAATACTGAAACTACCAGCCTGGAACTGGAAGCCGGATAGCAGCCGCAGGAGTAGGAACACTAAATTTATTCAATTGCTATAAACAATCGTAAATCCCGGGCGCCAAGTTCTATATTTATCATCAAAAATCTCATAGAACCATCTGAGATAATTGACGTACGACGAAATATAGACTAAAAAAATGTACAATGATAGATACGGTAGAGAAAATAGCAATTACAAATGCCACATAATCAATGCATTATTCAATGTATATAATATATCTTCTTCTTCTCCTTTCAATCCATAGATTGGTTTGAAACGCTCTAATTGTTTACTTCACGGGCTAATCTTTTCATCTTCTTGTATGTACCACTGCCAGCGTATTACATCGCTTCTTGTATGTATTCAAGGCGTGCTTGTCCTCTTCCTGGTCTTATTCTTCTATCACATTTATTATAAGATCGTGGTGTCTGTATATTGAAGTGGTTTTAAGCCCACAATTTGACTCTGTTTGCAGTGCGAAATATTTAACCAAGTCAATAAAGCACAGAGTTAAGATATTTTATATAATAGCAATTTTAAACAATAATAAAAGTATTAAATGCATTGGTAATGGGATGCGAGAAGCAGTAATTAGTCGGATAAAGGCACGCAAAAGCAAAGCATATCTCAGAGGGTTTCAATTTGAAGTTTCAGTAAAAAAAAACAATCAAAATGATAGGTTTGTGCTTATTTAAAACCAGACCTAACGAAAGTAATTGACACAAAAGGTTTGTTATGTGCATACTAAATGAGCGCAGTTTATTAATAAAAGCAAAGGCTAGTGAAAAGGCGAGCAATCAGAAAGGTAGATGAAAGTAAGATAAGAATAAAATAGAAAATTGCAAAGAGCAATCCAATTAGACAACGGAAGAGAAAAAAAGCAAGTGACGTGCAAAAATGGTGAACTCAAATGCCAGTGCTTTAATAAAAAACCAGGTGCAAAAAGCAGAGCAGTGATTTTAAAATGTTTGTGTGTAACGAGAAGGAACAATACTAGTTATAAGCAAAAGGCAATATTTAATTTAAGAAAATGTTAATTTAAAATTTATGTATTCAAACTTTACTCCGTTCATAGTTATTTGTTATCAAAACTAATTCCTAATTGATAGCAGATCACGGTAACATAGCAACGTGATGCTTTTTGTTGTTAATAGAAGGAGAACAATCGAAATAAAATTAATGAAGCTTGTTGGAAATTTGTACTCCAAAATTAATTAATGTTTTTACATAACAAAAGTGTTCTTACCAAAATAAAAAGTATACAGTTTATTTACATAAGTGTTCAGGTAGCTGTAGTAGAGTTTGTGGTAAGTTACACGACGAAAAATTAAAGATTTTACCAATCCGATCTTCGAGTGGGAACGGCAGCCGATCACCTGAAATTTTCGATCTTCGTCTACGACCAATTTAAGCATCGGAACCCAGGGTCAGCAATCCAGGGCATCAGCAGAGTGTGCAGGATTATCCTGAGGGAGATTTGCAGCCAGGGAAGCGTCGCCAGCAGAGAAAAATCAACGCCGTCATCTGCGACCAGCATCGTTTCCCGCTCGACAAGATTTTACGAGGTAGGAAATATATATAAATTGGGTGTTGGCGTTCGGGAAATCTATTTAAATAGAAGAATAAACCTTGATGAAGAAGCCTAGCGCTTTGCCAAGAGTCCAGCAAGTTGGAAGGCGTCATCAGAATCTGCGTTTTTGCGGAAATTTCAAGCATCAGAAACAATTGCTTGTTAGCGTAGGTCCTACGTCATCCTATAACAAATAAGTCGAAGTTTTGTTGCCAAGCGGAATATTCAAATTATTTGCCTGACGCTTCCTCGCCTATTTTCACTATTAAAACGTTCAAATTCACGCTGTACGCACAAACCGCTTTATGTGTTAAATGTCAATTTACGAGGTTGTGAATCATATGAACTATAATCGCACATTTAAACTACTAATTTATTAATATAGCCAATTTCTGGTCCCAACTGAGAAATAGTTTTTTGTTTTTTGCCGTGAGCTAGTATAAAATATTGCTATTAAATAAAATATTAAGAAGGGGGCATTTAACCATTTATTTGGAACATCAACTAATACATTTTTTTAAACTAGCCTGACAGGCAAAGTAAGCACAATAATAAATTGACCTGAGATTTGTGTGGTGATTTACCCTAATTTAAATTATATTTATTTTGTACCAAAATAAAGTAAACAAACAGGCAAGGGTTATTGCAATATATGACGTAGCCGTCTATGTCTTCTTTTTTTGTATCGTCTTCTATATTTGTCTATCTTCTTCAACTCTTTCCAAGACTTCTATGTTTGTGATTTTGTCGGTCCGTCGTATATTCAAAACCTTTCTTCAACACCACATTTCAAATGCTTTGATAGCTCTTTTGTCGGGTTGGCTTATTGTCCATGTCTTCAAACCATATAGAGCATATTCCAAATTAAGTTTTTGATTAGTCTTTTTAAGGCTTAAGCATCTATTATTTGGACATAAAAGGTGTTTTTTCTATTAAATGAAGCTTTCGCTTTTATGATATTAAAATGTTGACATTAAATAATTCTCGAATAACCGAAGTAGAATGTAACACCCCTCAAGGATAACAGTAAAAGTAATTAGAGCTCCAAGTACTCGTTTAAGACGCTCGAATGTACCCTATGCGGGTAATTGATAACCGCTTACATGACTAACCGTAAACAAGTTGTTTTTAGTAAGTAAGGCAATTTTCGCAGTAAATTGAACAGTAAATTAACATCACATTAGTCGTTGCAATGCGTAGAGTTTATGCCGCAGAATACGCGGGGTGAATAATCACCAATAATTAGCACAACTTGGTAACGCAGAACGTAACCTGTATGAACCCAACTACCGGTTTCGAAATGGAGATGGTGATCAAATCCTTGCTGTAGCGTTAACCCCAGGTACCAAATCAAACTATTCGCGATGTTACCATCCACGGCACGTCCAAGAATAATGCACTCTAGTAGAGTCCAGGAAGACTGACGTGGAGAAGGGACCCCAAAGCGAACGGCCGCTGTAGACGAGGGTGTCGCCCACAATCCTAGATAATACACATTTTTCGGTAACCAGAAGCTACCATCCAAATTAAGGTTCCTTAAAGACCCCAGAAGAGAAGAGGTCGTGCATCTGCTTAACAATAAAAAAAATGGTTCATTCCTTATTAAAGCAGCAGGACTAGATGATCAGAAACCCAGTTTCAGGTGGTCAAATGGGTTCACGCGGAGTTGCAAAGAGGGTACGTTTTCAGAATGAAATTTTAGCCTGCGCGTCTAAAAACTTTCGAGATGATTACTTTGGCGTCCATCAAGTTTCGCGTATAAAAACTAATTCCGGAACCGGAAAGTAAAATCTTTATTTTAGAACACACCAAGTGTCAATGTCTGGTGCGTAATTTAAAATGTGTTCGGGATAAAATTGCGAGAGTTCAATCTGCATTGGAGCACGAGTCACATAGTGCATATACCCCGTTGTAAATATTCAGTTACAAAAAGATGCTAATGTCAAACTGACATTAACATTTTGTAACTTCTGGAAAGTACTTCAGTGATAGAAACCCATTAGTGGATCTTCCTGAACTAGAGGGATCAGTTATATTATTTTCAACAACTTTAATTCACTTGGTGAATGAAGAATGATGAAATCTTATATTTTGCTTTGACTTTGGTAAGATCTTTGTTACCAACTGGGCTTTACACCGTTAACAGAATGCGTATGCAAAGCCTGCTCATAATCATAAACAAAGTAACATTTGCGTCAGTTTACTTGGCCGATTTTTGCCCTTGTGCTTTCTTGTTATTTTTTCTTGCTTAAGAATTTCTGAGTCATCCTGACCAAGTGGTCAGAGTCCACATCTGCTTCTTTCCGAGTCTTTACACGTTTAATGTAGTTTACATTTCTCTTCTCTACTAGTACATTATCAATTTAGTTTAGCTCTTTGCATGGTGGGAGATCCGCAGTATGTATTTCTGTTTAGGGGTAGTACATGCTTCTAGATTGTATTAGGCTTTTGCTTGCAACATGTATTAACCTTAAATCGTTATTGCTGATATAATCGTTTATTATTTACTATTGACTGTTGGGGTACTCCAATTTTATATGCATGACAGTTTATATTATACAATATTTTGTATCTAAGAAGATCTGATATGTGGAAGGCTACATGTTGACTACTGATCTAGTTTCTTGACCGCTGTTTGTTTGCTGTTTGAATGCAGACAGTTGCGTGCAGAAGGATAGGTCACTATTTAAAACCAGTTTTTGTCCTCCAGCTTTTAATTCCCCCCACTATTCACGTTCACTTTCATTTAAGCAAACTTCCACGGTAAATGTGCAATTTTCTCTTTTATTTGAAATACGAACACGGGCACATACTTAAATTAGGTTTTCCGAAGTGTAACCTTGCTTATCTGAGTGTGCTTTGTGTACAGCTGCTTTGTACATGTATGCTCCTTATGGTTTCTTAGTAGATTTCAATAATTCTATTTGGTAAAGTGGGTAAAGTAGAGCGAACGCCACTGGTAGTTTAAGTACGCGCTGATGTGTTTGCGCATACCGGGAGATGCCAGGAATGAACGCAAGGAGATGGAGTGTGCTTTGTACTGCCATAGGCACATGTGCATGAGAGGCGCCCTTAGATTTTAGGGGGTGGTCCAGCGTTAGATAAAAATGAGTGTTCTTAAATTTTCTTGGAGAACTCCTACAACAAAGAATTATTGTAGTAGAAGCTTACTAACCTCGCGGAAAGCATCGAAGTTTTATCGACCCATATATTCAACAATCCGTCAAAAAGAAAGCGTCCATGTCCTTAAGGGACGTCATAGTAACAGCTTCTTTGGAAATACCAGGGAGGAATAACGCAATTGGAATTCAATGAGTACTACTTAAGGTGGGTGAGTCTTTTATTCACGTTGTTTAGTACTTAATTGTAGTACTACTTAGTATTGCTTATTTACTGAAAAAATATACAGGGTGCTCCATGAGGTATAGTGCAAACTTAAGGACGTTATAAGAGACGTTGAAACATAAAAATTTTGCATATAAACTTTTTCTTTTACATCCCTTCCTGTCGAGTTACGTGCTCCAAAACGGGGTGGTTATATTAGAACTTTTTAAAGGAGAGAATTTGATTATGCAAAAATATGTACTAGAAACTCCGAGTTCTTTAAAATAATGTGCATTATGGTGCACAGCACAGCTAACAGAAAAACGCGTTTCACCATAATGTATGTAATTCTTTTACACAAAAATTGTTTACTTTATAAAAACTAAAAAGGGATAGAAAGTTTTTAAATAATCAGGATTTTCAACAGATATTTGTTTATAACCAAATAGATGTCCGTTTGAAACTTCTAATAAAATAATTTTATAAGTAAGTAGAAGCTATCTGCGAATTTTCCTATTAATACTGTTTTCAGTGGTATGAAAACACCTAATGTTAACCTCCTTCTTTAGGAGGGTGTAACTCGATAATGGAGAATAATTAACTCATAGTGTATATAATTTTATTTTGTTCAGAATGACCCCTAGAACACGTTGTATAAGCTGTTTCTTGCTTCTCCCACGATCTAAAAATACATGAGCATAGATTCGAACATGTTCGTAATTTTTTTGTATTTCAATTCTAAAGAATACTCATTTCAGGTGCCTGTGTGTGTATATTGTTTTACCATAACAATACCACAGATATCCTCTTTTCTAGGGGTTACTTCCAATTCCATGGCTACGCTAAACAGTCTGGAAACCAAGAACCGCAACGAACACCGAACTCAGGATTACCTGCCGACCCTAGATGGCTACAGCTGCAACCACCTTCAGCTGCACGGCTCCTTCCTTGTAAAGTTACAACCACTGATTCAGAAACCAGCAAACGTCATACAGTCCACATTTTTGCCAGCGACACCATAAATTCGTAAACGAGCTTCACCAATGGCCGCAGCTTACACTCAACCACGAACCACCTTATACTTTATGTATTAATTTATTTTTCCTGGCATTAGCTTTACAGCCCTTAATTTAATTAAACACGGTGTAACTTGATTACTGGGTTTTATTAAGTTAATATATGAGAAAAACAACCCAACATAACAATTTTACTTATCGGAGATCTTATTTGTATATCATTGCTTGCAACTCCCCTTTATTACTTAGTAACATTTTATTTGTTTTACATTCACTTAATACTAGTTTTCATTTTAATTTTTGTAAATGTCAACAATTTTGGTCACTAACACATTCCAAATATTCTCCTTAGTTCACGCTTTTAATCTTGCTCTCGGGTACCTTCTGTCTTATTTCCTATTTGCAATTACACATTCTTTATGCCACGCGTGGGCATATATTCCTTAAATTATGTCCACATTCATGTAATCATCATGCGTTATGTGACTAGTCTTACCCTTTGAAACAGCTTGTAATTCAATATTAATTTGAGCATGTATTAATATTATTTAGCTTTACTTTTTAAAGTCATTTTACAGCTTAATTACATTACGTTAGCACAACCATCCTTAGTAAATGTAACACAATCTGATGTAAAAGCAATTATTAACATTCACTTTCAGTTACTAGTCTTCCAAATGAAAACCTGCTTCCAAGTTATAGTCAATCTTGTGCACCTAAACCCATTTAACTTTTATGTTAAAATATGATGTATCAGTTTATTAGACAGTTTTTATTTTCCCCAGTATCAACATTTTAACAATTAACCCGTAACAATGCTGTTATTTTTATTTAATTATGTATGTATGTATAATCTGTAACCTCATTTGGTGCTTTATGTGCTGAAACACAAAATTGAATCGAACAGAATTGCCTCGGGGTACAATACTACAACAATATGTAGCACAATATAGATGTACCTGATGGAAGAATTTTTGATACAAACACTACAGAAGGTTAGATAACACAAGCATATATTTAAAAGGATTACAAACTGAAGAGCTATAAAGAGCTTAAAAATGGACGATGGTGTAAACTTTTGCAAGAGGGTAGTATGCATTGGATGTTTACTCATAATTATAGTGAAACCAATAATGTAACAAGAAAATTTGTATGACAGAAATTGGTCGTATACTTGTCAACTTCCCTGACATCAATCTAAACTTTTAATTGTCTCCCGATTAGATTGGTTCGCGATTTCCTAACTGGTCTACCTTTCTGCGAAGCTCACGGAGGAGTCGCACGTCAAGGATGCACGCAAGGACTCCTACGCATAATACACAACAATTAACGCTCGAACAAATATTTGAAATATTATTATCACCGGTGTAAATGAACCTGCCCGTCTGAAGGCTATAATTGGAAATCCAGTATTTATTATGCATTACCACACCCGGCCAGCTCGCTCGCCCCGTCAATTAACACTCCAATAATTAATCTCAGGGCGAATATTTGAGTGGCCGAGTGCCCTGAAATAACACCGTCTTATTTATGGTTCATTCATTATTTGTTTACTTACTAATTGCTGCTCGCCGTAGTAACCGAGTGTGTCTGCAGAGACTTATATTTTGTTAAATGTGTTTTACGAGCCCAGGGGCGGTTTAGGGTGTCGGCGTCGAAAACTCCAGATGGGTCGGATCGACCTCCGCAGACGCGATCGCCGTACATCAAAGAGATTGCAGTTAGCGCTGGAAATAAAAGTTGACAATCTTGTAGCGGACCGGCCCGTTTTGTTTTACTGTATTTATCACGCCCTTTCTGCTCCTGAAGAGGCGCGATTTTTTGCTGGCGTTGGCAGAAGCTAATTTAAAGTTGGCAAAGCGCATCTGTCAAACGTAGCAAAATAGAATTATGTTGAATGCAACTGCATCACATTAAATCTTCAATCGGTACACTTAAGCATATATCGCTATGAAACAGAAGATTATATTATAGTCACTACGTGATTCGAAGACATAGTACATATAGTAATAACTCTAAACAATTTTATAAGTACGTAAGAACATGTATGAAATCTAAGGTGTCAGTGCCACTTTTAAAAAAGGATAATGGCCAAATGTGTTCTAACAATAAAGAGACAGCAGACATTTTGGCTGAAATCTTTTCACAAGTATTTACTCGTGAGCCAAATGGAAACATCTCCGCAGTTCTTTCAAACTGGGTGAACTCTACCCTTGATGTCATTGACTTTTCATCCGAAATTGTTGAAAATCAGTTGCAAAAATTAAAACTTAATTCTGCACCAGGGCTTGATGGATTGTCTACCTATTTTCTTAAAAAATGTTCTGCTGCAGTATGCACTCCACTTTCTTTAATCCTCCAGTCCTCGTTCGACAATCATTGCCTGCCCTCAGTATGGAAATCAGCTTCAGTAACAGCTATATTTAAAAAGGGTGACAAACGGAACCCAAATAACTATAGACCTATAAGCCTGGTCCCAATTGTGTGCAAGGTTATGGAATCTATAATCGTTGATAAGATGTCTGCCTTTCTCCTAATGGAGAATGTTATTCCCAACGAACAACATGGCTTTCTATGTGGCCGATCTACAGTCACCAATCTTCTACAATGCGTTAATGATTGGTCTTTGGGTCTGGATAATAAGCAACCGACAGATGTAATTTACTTAGACTTTGCCAAAGCCTTTGACAAGGTACCCAGAAGACGGCTAGTGCATAAACTGAATCATATTGGAATACGTGGCAATCTTTTACTCTGGATTCAAGATTTTCTGACCGACAGAACTTTCACCGTCCGAGTAGGTGATTCGTTTTCCACTCCTAAAAATGTCCTTAGTGGCGTCCCACAAGGATCCGTTTTGGGTCCACTGTTATTTTTGGTATATATATCAGACTTACCACCGCACATCTCTTCAAACAAGTCATTTTTCGCCGATGACACAAAAATATACGCAAATCCTTTTACGCATCACCTCCAGCTCCAGAATGACCTGACTTCTATTATAAGGTGGTGTCACGAATGGCTACTGCCTGTGAACAGTGACAAGTGTGCGGTGCTTCATATCGGCAAAAAAAAATCCGTGCCTATCTTATAGCATCAATAACATCGAGCTTAAAAATGTCGATTGGTACATTGACCTTGGTGTTCAAATAAACAAGAACCTTACGTGGTCCGGTCATGTTATAGAGGCATGTAAGCGTGCTAACAAAATCCTTTTTCTACTAAAGAAGTGTTTTACTTGCGTGTCGTATCCGGTTTTTATTAAACTGTACAAAACTTTTGTGAGAGTGTGAGACCTCATCTTGAATACGCGGGTGCGGTCTGGTGTCCTGATTGGATTGCGGATCAAAACCATCTCGAGAGAGTACAGAGGTACGCTACTCGCATCCCTTTTGGAAGAGTAAGAGCATCCTACGAAGAGAGACTGTCTATAGCAAATCTTCCTTCATTTTCTGACCGAAGACTGCGAGGTGATCTAATAGTTACGTACAAAATTCTTCGCAATCTGTTCTCAATTGACATTTCTCATTTGTATATTTTGAACGTAGACGATCGACTACGCGGTCATGAGTTTAAATTACGAAAGGAAAATTTGAAAACCAGGACAAGACAACATTTCCTGCCTAACAGGATTTTCGACCCTTGGAACAACTTGCCAGCCGATGTAGTGTGTGCGCCATCAATTAATACTTTCAAAAACAAGTACGACAATCTATAATATATTATGTCAATTGATGCTTGTTTAAATTGTACTGTATTATTTTTTTTTATTTTTATTTTTTATACCATTGCTGCCAATTGTAGTAATTTGTTTCTTTGGGCATTATAGGACGTTTGTCTTCAGCCCTTATCTGAATATAATAAATAAATAAATAAATAAATAAATAAATAAATAAATAAATAAATATTTTCCAGATTCCAGATCATACGTTAGCTATAGAAAGTTGGCCATGATTTGTACTTTTAAGGTTGGTGTTTTAGTATTTTAAATTAATTAATTGTTTTGATTAGAGACTAGAAGTGACAGCCTTGCAGGAAATCAGATGGCCAGCAAAGGATATATCGGGAGATCCAAAAAAACTGTTCCTCAGCAGGCTGTGGAATGAAAAGTCACGTCTTTACTTGTGCCAGATAATAATTAGTTGTCATTTTCTATACGAATCTGTCAGATTGTTAAAAGATTTCTGCTCCTAACAATGACGTTTCATTATTATTTAACTAGTGAATCACCCGAGTTACGCTTCGGTTCGCAAGTTTAGGAGATATTCATTAATATAAATTTAAAAAAAAGGTAGACTGGCCGGGAATCGTACCCTGGCCGCCCGCGTGGCAGGCGAGAATTCTACCACCGAGCTACGGAACTTTGTTGAACGACGCGCTGCTGTAGTGCTATATAATGAATCACCTGAGCTACGCTTAGTTTGCTAATTAAACAATCTAATTAAAACCTTTTTTGAAAATAAAAACCGGCCTACGATCTAAGTCTAACCATTAGCAACATTTTAAGCCATCATACAGCTTAATCGGTCCAGTATCGTCGGAGGAGCTAGTGACCAAAGATACAAAGAGACCAACGATTTTATGTAGTGGATTCCAGCTGACACAAGTAAAGACGTGACTTTTCATTCCACGGCCTGCTGAGGAACAGTTTTTTTTATCTCTCGATACTTACGATGGAATCCCATACATTCATGTATAGCGGATGCAAGACAGGCGTAGTAAATAATAAAATCTTACATAAAGTACTAGACTTGGAGGTGTAAACGAAAGAGTGTGAAAACTACGATTAAGAGGCACTTTTTATAACATAACACTGATTTATGTCTACGCACCAACGGATGAAGCAGAAGAAAGTGATAAAGATCGAGTTTTTGCAGTTTTAGAAAAGACGATAAAAAAGTGCAATGACTTAGAAATTGTACTAGGTGATATAAATGCCAAGGTCGGCAGAGAGGACACTGGGACCAACTATAGGCACACATAGCTTGCATGAACAATGTAACGATAACGGAACGCGTTTGGTCGACTTTGCTGCGAGCAATGGACTAAGAATTGGGGGAACAATCTTCCCATATAAAGAACTACATAAAGGCACGTGGTTCCCCAAATGGTACAGTTATCAACCAAATCAATCATGTACTAATAGACATATGACATGCTACAAGCCTGTACGCAAAAGTAAACCAAAGAAGCTCAAGAACTTACGTGAACAAAGCCGAAAACACCCCAAAGTGGAATCTAGACGAACTAGCCGAGGAAGAATATATTACCCAATATCAGACAAAAATTGTAAACAAACTAGAATAAAAGATGACAAAAATAGAAGAAGACAACGATGTAGACGTCGAATAGAAGGACATCAAAGACACTATATTAGGAGCAGCAGAAGAGTCGATAGGGAAACTTTGAAGCGGAATTCATACTGGTACGACGAAGAATGCAAAGCTGGAGTTGAACAAAGAAAAAAGCAAGAAATGATAAACAGCAATATAGAACCACCAGAAGTTAATTGGACAAATATAATGAACAAAAAAAGAAATCACACAAATTATGTAGACACAAGAAAAGGCAAAACATGGAAAAGAGAATTGAAGTGCTGGAAGAACACCATAAACAAAGATAAACTAGAAAATTGTACAATGGGGCAATGTTTTAAAATTACTGTAGAAGTAAGAACGGAGAATTGCTGTGTAACGAACAAGATGTACTAGAAAGATGGGCTTCAGATATCTTATACAGAGAAAACAGTACCTGTCGCCAATAAGAAGATGAAAACGAAACATACGAAATAACTGAACAAGAGCAGGAAGGATATGAAGAACAGATAGAAGAACCAACGCTGGCAGAAGTTGAAGAAGCCATCCAAAAGTTGAGAAAGAGCAAAGTCCCACGATCCGATAACCTACCCGGAGAAGTGCTGAAATTCGAAGGCGACAATTGGTAAAAGTAATACATAAACATATACTCAATATTTGGAGGAGAGTAGAAGAACTACCTCAAGAGTGGAAGATAGGAATAATTATTCACAAAAAAGAAGATAGGCTGATATGTGATAATTATAGAATCATATGCCTCCTAAATACCACATGCAAGGTGTTAACACATAATAACTGACGATTCTCCTCAATTGCAGAACAACTATTGGGTGAATATCATGCAGGTTTCCGTAAAGAAAAATTAAGGAAGACCAAATTTTCACCATAAGGAAGATCCTTGACAAATGCTGGGAACTTAAGGTTGATGTCAGCCAATTTTATGTAGATTACAGACAGGCATACGATAGTATAAAGCATAAAGCAATCTGGAAAATGTTACGAGATTTTCAAGTACCCAATAAACTAATCCACCTTATAAAAACTACGATAGTTGACAGAAGGTGTAAATGCAGAACAGGACGGAAATCATCTCGTACTTTTTAAATAAAGAGCAGCTTGAGAGAAGATGATGTATTATTACCTATAATCTTTAATTTAGTACTAGAAAATATTCTGAGGGAAGCAAACATAAATCCTGCAGGTCCACTCTATAAAAGAAGCACGCAAAGCTTTGCAATGCGGACGACATGGCAATACTAGAACATCGGGAGGGATCAAAATAAAAGCCTTGACCACCAGCCGTGAGGTGCCCCGAGAGAAAGGGAAACGGCGATCGCAGAGAAACATCTGGAAAGAGTTTTGGAATTTAAGAATTTAGGAACAACAATTTACCAATAGAATGACATAACCAGTAAGAAAACGCACAGAATCATGGCAGGCAACAAATGTATATTTGTGCTAGACAAGTTATTAAAATCCAGATCAGTTTCAAAACCATCCAAATGACGCTTCCATAAAACCATAATACGGCCAACAGTAATATGCGGGTGTGAGGCACAAAGAAAGACTAAGAGATGCTAAACCGTTTTGAAGGGTACTGAAAAAAATATTCGGACCTGGGGATGATAACGCAGAAAATGACTGTAGAATCCGTATGAACCATGAGTTAAAACAACTACTAAATGACCAAGATATTGTGGGATGGATAAAACAACAAAGAATACCATGGGTAGGACATGTCTGGAGGATGCCCTCTACGAGAACTGCTAGATATTCCTTTATTCAAAAGCCAGATGGACAAAAACCAGAGGACGCCCACGAACGAGATGCTGAGACAATGTGGTAAATGATCTCAAAACTATAAAAAGATACAACTGGACATATATGGCAAAAGACAGAGACAGGTGGAAGACAGTTGTCAGAGAAGCCAAAACCCTTCAAAGGCCGTAGTGGTGTGTATGTAATACAAAACACATGAACGAACACAAAAGTTTGTGTGAAAAGAGACATCCCTGCATCTGAAACAAAATTTTTGAGAAATGCTTCAATCTGAAAAGCAATACGAAGAACGGTGGATATATCAGACTGGGTAAGCGAGTCATCAATGGTCAATGCGTCTGATTTAAAGAGCAGCCGTGCTAAAATGTTTGACATAACAAAACTTTGTAATCATTGCTTCAACAACCTATGTTGGCTGACTGGACGAAATTTGTTGGTTCAAATGATTGCTCTTATGATTTTATCATTGGGGGAGTCCGATACAGAATCAGAAAGCGATGATGATTCTGATGCCTATAAAGTAATGAAGGAGGGATACAGAATTTATATTTTGGCTTTTAAGTTTGTTTCTTTCTTCAGATGGTTTGACTAAAATTGCATCAAAAACTTATAGGAACCTTTTTGAAGAAAATATTTCGCTTGTCATTATACCATTAGGGGTGTGTGATGGTGACTCTGATTCCTCTAAAGTAACGGAGGAAGAAATAAAGGATCTATATTTTATTTTGAAATGTGTTTCTTTCTTCTGAGGATTTCATTAAGGATGTCATCAACGACTTATTTTGGCTTCATTGGGGGAGTTAAATGCAGAATCAAAAAGCGATGGTAACTCTGTGCTCTAATAAAATAATGGAGGAGAAATAAAAAATTTATATTTTGGCTTCAAAATTTGTTGCTTTCTTCAGAAGGTTTGAGCAAGGTATCATCAACAGGTTATTCGTATTTTAGATGAGTGTACAAAATATATGGGCAAATTATTTATTGCTTGAAAATATTCTTCTAGTCATTGTTTAGTTGGGGTAGTCCCGTCTAGAATAAGAAAGTGATGGTAACTTTGATTCCTCTAATAAATTATAAATATGTTTCTTTCTCCAACGGATTTGATTAAGGATATCATCAATAACTTATTTTGGCTAACTGGGCGATTGTATGATTACGGCAGTCAGATATATACTCATAGAGTGACCGTGACTGATTGTTTTAACGAGGGAATAGTTGAGGAATAAGGGATGTATATTTTGACTTCAAAATGTATTGCTTTCTTCAGAATGTTTGATTAAGGATATCATCAGCAACCTATTTTAGCTGATTAGACGGAACATACGGGAATTTTATTTTGTTTTAATATTTCTTTTTCGGAGTTCGATACAAAATCAATGAGTGTTGGTAACTCTGATCAAAATGTGTTGCTTTCTTCAGAATATTTGATTAAGGTTATCATCGAAAACTTATTTTGGCTGACTAGAAGAATCATATGGGATTTTTTTTAAATCAATGGACGATGGAATAAATGCTTTGTATTTTAGCTTCAAACGGTATTTCTTGCTTCAGATGGTATGATGGAAGATATTATCAACAACTTGTTTTGGTTAAATGGAAGAAATGCGAGATGGTAACTTTTTTTTTAATATTCTTTTTTTCATTATATCGTTGCGATAGTCTAATACGGAATCACAAAGTGGTGGCGACACTGATTCTTTTAATGAAGTAACGTAGGAAGAATAAAATATGTATTTTTTGTCTACCAACTTTCTGAGCTGTGATTATTTCAGTATGGTCTGAGTATTAAAAGAACCTGTTATAGATTTTACTTTTTTTGTACAATTTATTTAGCAGCATAGAATTAACCATTTTGATTTGACATTATTTCACGCGCTAGATTATTTACAAATCATATCTTACGTGATCAACCAACGGATTGGAAATATTTGACGTCAATCACTTGCTTTTGGCAAGTTTATTGTCTCTTTTCCTTTTCTGTTTTGAAAAACCATAAATTATTACTTTACTCTTCCAGCAAATTCTTCTTAAAACTATAACACGAAGCAAGTAGCAGAATCTGTTTTAGATTTTTCTTCTTTTTTGACCACCATTAGGACGTTTCATATATCTCTCTCTAATATTCTTCCATCGTTTGCGATCCTGTGCAATTCGGTATCGATGTAGCCCTGCTATTTAAATTTGCTCCCTATTTGACTCCCGCTCTTGACACATGTCCAGCCCATTTCTATGTTCGTTAGGCGCTTTCATTCTTCTGCTGATCCATATGTTTATCTTACGATTCTTTAATGCTATTCCAAGTACTTCTTTTGATCGTGATTTGGTTTATTCTGAGTTGTCTGTGATTACCTTAGTCTCTGCTCCATACGTCGGCGTCGTGCCAGATAATCTGAATTGATTGTACCGTTCTAATTTAAGGTGGAGAGGTATGTTCATATCTAGTATATTTTCCTAATTTTTTATAAATTGTGCCATTTACGTCGTTTATCGAGCTTATTAAATCTTCTTTAGATTTCTATATGATAAATACACCATTTGCGAATCTCAAGTCTTTTCAACCTTTATTGCTTCAGTCTATACGCTTAAATACATCTTCTGAAACAGGGAAAAAAGTTTTAGTGGCATAGTATCACCTTGTCACACTCTTCTCTTGATCTTCATCTTTGCCGTACTTGTGGTATATTCGCTTAATTAATTTGAGTAGCAAAAATCTATTATTACGTTTCTAAGTGTTTTCATTGAGGGAACATGTGCCCTATAGGACGTGAACAACGTTTGGTCCCATAGTGGGCGGTTGAACATGACACTCACGAAGCCGTTCGCCCAGCGTGGTATTTTAGCTAGAAAAACTAAAATGCGGTTAATTTCTTTAAACACTTTGTGTTTTCATCAAGCATATACCTACATTATTTTGGGGTCTCATCTTCAGTTGGAGCTGTAGCACCTTTTTTAAATTTTTCTGAAGTTCATGTTTTCCTTTTGCTAATTGCGACTGTTTAATAGCATAACCGAGGTGGAAAGTGTTTTATTACTGTCGAGAGATTAAGTAGTTAACCGAGACGCCAAGGTCAAATTTATGTCGAGACATAAATGAAACTTTTCACCGTGGTATGTATACTAATTTATTAACAAACACTTCATTCTTAACAATATTTGGAAAAATTGTTATTGTATTATGATTCGACACTTCGACAGGTTGTGACGCGCATGAATAGATAAAGAGATTTCTAGTGTCCCTACCCAGACAGCGGTGCGTAATTGATTACTTTCCAACCGCTGCCACGGCAACCAGTTTTTCGACCGCTTGGAAAGTTTAAAAGTTGGTAGTAGCTCATTTCCCAACTCTTTTAAAAGTCAGTAATCACTTAATTACATATATGGTTGTGAATAAACACAATTACAGCCCAACCCTGTAAAATAAAAATTAACCTTTCTACTTTAGCTGACCTTTCTAAGTCAAATATTTAAAAACACTTTAAAATTGAATCTATATTGACTTTTTAGATCCTGTTATTTTCTCAAGTGTAATTTTTATGCCTGCAGTTTTTGTGTCTTCCGCGGAATAGTTTCCAATTTTTTTGAAAGTCTGCTTAGCCTTTTTCCTAAATTGTTTGTTTGTTTGCCTATCTGGCTTGAGTTATATATAACTTTCTTGTCATTCCGATAAATAATTTTAAATGTCGTAGAATATCAAACCCGAAATTTGAAATACGTTGAAACTTGAATGAACCGATCCCGAAATTTTTATACTGAACATCAATTGTACGCTTTTACTTTCAGAACAAGTTATTATACGTATATGAAAACAACAATACAAAGTCAAGAGTTTACAACTAGTGCAATTACTTATTTATACTAGAAATGAATGAAATGGACGATATACTATGGCGCTTAGTATGCCACATTTGAACTCTCAACTATTTTATGAAAAATAGGAATTAGGGTATGCCATGACAAATATATGAGAGTCAAAATACCGCATTTGTTTTTACTAATATATCGACCACATTGTTGTTACTTGTATAAATATTATTTATAGTACGATCACCATACTATATAGATGTTTTAGCCTGTTGCTTAATTCACAAGTAAATAAATGAAATACGAAATACATCAAAACATTACTATAATACTTAAACGTATGCATCTACAAAGTTGTAAAAATAACCACAGCAAACGTTAGTGTAGTTAGATAGATCCCAACTTACAAACTCGCTTTATAGAATGCTGTCCATTACTTATTTCATCGGAACTTGCAACCTTCTACCTGCTTGGTTTCCTAGTCAATGAGCAGTCCCAGATGTCGACATTCTTTGAAGGATTACGATGGCCGTGAGCTGTTGGCAAGGCTCTTATTACAGAAGCAAGAATGTGAGCTTCAGGATTTCTTTTGATTCGTTTTCAAAATGGATGACCATAATTATACTGCAAGCAATATCCCAACCGAAGTAAAACAGGTACAGATACCGCCAGCTTAGTTTAGTGCTAAAAAAATCACGAGTGTTAGCTCAAACTGTTTAAAAATTGTAGGTGCAGATTTAGAAAATTCTCCACTTGGTTACTGGTGGGTTCTGAGGCTAATCCTTTGAAATTTTTCGAAATCATTTACTAATTTGTTATTAATTTGTTAGTGTGTTTTTATTTCGTTCGTGTTTGTTACATTCGGTTTCGTAGGTATCGATGGGGAAACTTACCCATTCACAAATAAAAATCATTATAATCCTTGCTTCATAAATAACTGTCTTATATTTATGTATATCTGTTTCTCAAATGATCACGTATATACATGTAAAATAATGTACATATTAATGTACTTTGAAATTATTCTTTCTATCGCTCTCTGTGTAGAGATAGAAATAATCATGTTAGGCATAAATCTCAGAGACCACATCAGAAATGAAGAACTACGAAGTAAGACAAAAGTAGAAGATGTCATGAAAAGAATAGCCACTTTGAAATGGAGTTGGGTGGGTCATGTCGCCAGGCAAGACGATATAAAATGGACTCAACATATACTAAACTGGCGCCCTAGAAGACACAAAAGAGGTGTTGGACGTCCACAGAGAAGATTGATAGACGACGTGAAAGAGAAATTGGGAAGATGATGGCAGCAAGTGGCAAGGGATAGATCAGAATGGAAAAGACAAGGGGAGGCTTATGTCAAGAAGTGGACGGGAAAAGGCTGCTAAAGGAAGGAAAGGAAGGTACTTTGAAAAAATATTGTTGCTCTCAGCACTAAAATGTAATCAACACTATCTAACTTCGAAAGCTCTATCATCAAATATTTTTATATAGAAAAAAAAGAAAGCGTGTGTCGGTACCCACAACTTTTTAATGTAAAATACACTACATATGTTTCGGTAATGTAATAATTATGATTGCCATTTTCAGGCTAAAAGCTACAATTGAAATTTTAAAATGTAGCTTCGTATATCTTAATATTCTGTTAGATACTGGAGCTCGTATGAAATGTATGAAAACCACCTTTTAGCAGGACATTTAAAATGATTAGAAGGTTGGTAACCTATAGGCGATTTAATATGAAGAAAATGAGGGAAATTTGAATTGACTAAATATGCAAACTATGTAGAAAATAAGCACAGTTGAATAGGTATTTGTGTCTTACTTAAACATCATTAAAATTTGATCGAATGTTAAATTCCTATAATCAAAAGTTATGCATAGTAGGTATATTATTTTATAAGGAGTTAATGAGTTACTTTTCGCGATGGTCTGTAGATGTTTCTCGGACGAACGAAGTGAGTCCGAGAACTACAGATTAGTCGTGAAAAGTGATTTGGCTTCGAATAAAATATGCAGTTTTTTCTCCAAACATAGAAATAGCTACTTTCAATTAAACATTATAATAATTTTGAGTTGTACACAATGCAATGGAGAGTTGTTATAGATTCCACACAAAATCAACAAAGCAAACTGTATTTTCTCTAACTAGTCAGGTAAAAAACAATTTCTCTGACTTGGCAGAAAAATTACAATTTAGTCCTGTCAGTTGATGCAACAAACGTCATGTTTAGTGAAGTTTGGAGAAAATAGTTAGTTACTATACAAGTACGCTAAGAGCATCATTAATACACGTGTGTGTAAGTTACAAACGAGTGCGTAGCACGAGTTATGTAAGCACACAAGTATATTAATGATGCATTATCACACATGTATTGTACAAAATTTATCTGCAACTGCCTAAAATTGAGAAAAGTGCATTAAGAGAATTGTCAGATCTGTCATTTTCAAAAATATTTTAGTAGGCAAATGTCATTATATCATTCATTTGACACTATTTCAGTTAGGTAATGAAGCCATTACACCACTCAGTTAAGTAATGAAGTCATTACATAACTGAGTGGTGTAATGAGCCATTACCTAACGGAAATAGTGTCAAATGAGTGACGTAATGAGTTACTTATCCCACTAGAGCAGATAAATTAAATTTAGGAGCATTAGTGCAATTTGAACCACCAAACAGACTCTACTAGTATTATAATTTTAAAGTTCTTATTATATTAGAAAAATTAGGCATACAGTTACTTACGCAATTGAATTTAGTAGAATTCTTATGTATTTGCAGTTTTCAAATGAATTAGGTTCTTGATTATTATTTTCTATAGTTATTATTTTGAAGTTAAGAAATTACTACCCTAAATCAATATCAAAATCGAAAGGAATGAGATTTCCTCTACCTTACTTTGGAAGGATTCCTACATCATTATAAAACATTTCCAAAATTATAATAGGATGCAGGGCAGTTTGAATCGACAACCCGATCCTCCACATAACCATTTATGAAAATCTGGCATTTATAGGTTACATAGCCGTACAGAAAATTACAGTTTCATGTACGATAGTAAGATAACCAAAAATCTTAATACCAGAAATAATCCTCAAAAACTTGAAAACTACTAAATATTGAACACAATAATTCTTCTAAATTTATTTGCGATAATGACTTTATACCCAATTTTTCTAATATAGCAAAAACTTTAGAATTAAAATATCGATAGATAGTCGGTTAGGCGGTTAAAATTTTATCAATTTTAATTTTTTGGTTTTTAGAAAAAGGCGGGGATAATAGCTACTGGTGAAATAAACCAAAGGGCGCTGAACTGGAAACCAATAAACTCAAGAATAATTAGAATAGAGATCGAATTGGACACAAAATTAGCAATAATATAATTATACGCTCCAGTACAAGGAACAGTCGCGGAAACAATGGATAAACATTATAATAATTTACAGGAAACATTAGATGAACTAAGAGAAACAAATGAAAACATACTAGTAATAGGAGACTGGAATGCAAGGACAGGAAACGACAAAGACAAAGGACTTGAAACCATAAGAAGATACGGAGAACCAGGAAGGAATAGCAACATAGAAAAAATGTTACAATTTGGTATTAATAACAATCTAAGAATAGGAAACACATTCTTTGAATAAAAAATAAACTGCGTGGCTAAAGAAAGAAAAGCAAAAAGCCTAATTGATCACATCGTATACACAAAACAGATGAAAGCCCTAGTCCAAAACGTAAAAATAAGCAAAACACTAGAACTAAGTACACAACACAAACTAGTAATAGGCACCTTTACCACTAGCACAAGAAAGTAAAAAATATAAAGCGAAAAATATAAGAAAACTACAAGATGATAAAACGAGAGAGGAATGCCAAGAAAAACTAAAACAGAATTTAGAACACTATGAAAAAAGAAAATAAGAGTTGACTCTTGTAAAAGGTAAAAAATTCTCGATTTGAAAAATCAAGTATGTCTTGGAAATTTTCTTCTTCCTCTACTTCTCTAATTCTTGATGCCTTTCTGCGTCGGATGGCGGTCTTTAGTCCTGTATCAATTTTTTCCATCTTTTCCTGTCTCTCACTATTGTTTTCATTTCATCCATTGTCACTCTTCTTTCTGCTCCTATTTCTCTGATTTGTTCCAGCCATTTCTTTCAAAAAACCTATTTTTCTGCGGGATAAAGTTGTTTAGAAACATCTAGGCCTCTATACCAAATTTCAAAATCCTCGGCCGACTTTGATATTTCACATTTTCTTTTATGTTTATTTCCCAAATCAAAGAATTATTTTTTATTATGAAATAAAAAATTTGTTAAAATATTTGTTTTTCCATGGCAGTCTTTGTTAAGAGTAAAATTCTTTGATATGGGGCCTAAACATAAAAGAAAATGTGAGAGATCAAAGTTGACCTAGATGTTGATTCTAAACAACTTTTCTCAATAACTTTTTGTCGAATTTGCTATATAAAAGACACGCTACTCTATGGAAAAACACTAAGGCATACTTGATTTTTCAAAACTGAAACTATGTTAGAAATTCGACTTTAACCGAGCAGGGCTGAACCCTCAAAAATTAAAATTTAAATCGAGAATTTTATATCTTTTACAAGAGTTCTTTCACCTATCCCGGGACACTGTATATGGATCGAGTGATGAAAAACTGCGAAAACGTAACTCCCAAGACAATCATGAGGGTAGAAGAACTTGATCCCTATAAAAATAGAAGCGTTAATGTACGCGGATGATATTGTACTGATAGCAGACACAGAAACAAAACTGAAAAAGCTAACTAACATTTGGACAATAGAAATAGAGAAAATGGAAATGACGAAAAATGAAGGTAAAACAAAAGTAATGTATATTAAAAGAAAACGAAAGACAACATCTATCAGTTTATATATAAAGGAGGAAAATTACATAGTAACGACGGTAGGATAGAGACAAAAATAACAAACAAAATTAAAAACGCGAACTACATTTACTACGTAATTAACAGAACAATTCTTGGAAAAGAAAAATAGGAAAGAACACAAAACAATAGATATGCAACACAGTAGTAACACCTTCGATACTATACGCAACAGAAGCAATTCCGACGCTACCAGAACATAACAAGAAACTAACGGCAATAGAAATGAAATACCTACCTACGAAAAATATAAGGAGTGACATAATTAGAGAGATGGAGAAACGAAACGATATACAATGCGATTAAACAAGAAAGAATATCGGCAAAAGTAGAGAAAAAACAACTTAATTAGAGAATGGAACCCAACAGAGATACAGAAAAGTATCTACATGCCAAAACAACGCATAGGAAAACTGAAACAATAAAGAAGCCGACCTGCGATTAACTAATAAAATTGATCGATGGTAGTAAAAATCGCAGATCAACCCCCCTACAGTTTATACACCACGGCAGGTTTAAATCATCAGCTATGTACCCTGGAATGTCTTCAAAAAATGAAAGGAAATGGAAATGGGCGCCAGAAATCAAAAGATTTCAAATAATAAGAAAAATAAACCACAAGTGACTAGCGTTTAATTAATAAGCAATAAAAAAGACTTGTAGTGTCAGTAATAAATTATCAGAATAATTAAAATGCAAACAATTTTATAACAACATTGTGTACATGAACTGAAGGTTGCGACACGCATAAAATTAAAAACCCCTTTCGGGTTATTTTAATAACTCTAAATTCAAAATATTCATGGCATATGCATACCTCAATCATTTAAGAATACCTTCTGTTTAGGCTATTGAAATAAAAAAGCGTGACTGTACCTTTTACAGAGGGTCGAAATACACATCAAAATAGCAACTTTAAATATAGCATAATTAGATATAAGCATAAAAATTTAAATATTAAAATAAGAGTATGTATGAAATTGAATGTTACATTACATGTTAATAATTGCGGAACGTATGCATTTAAATTTTAAATATTTACGGTTTTAAAATGTATAAATGTAAAATACAGGTATTGAAGATACGATATATCTTGGAATAGCACAAACTAACCTCGCTTCACCAACGTGCAAAAACGGCTAACAGGCGAACGCCGCGCCGGCTGGGGGTTGCTACACCCTGTTGTTTAAAATAAGTTGGTCGTGATCTGCTATCATAATGAAATACAGCAAAAGCACCCTCGAACGGCAGCAACTAAGCAGAGCGCCAGCAGGTGTTGAAAGTGCGATAAGGCTTGGCCTCCGAGAAAAACTCGTGTATGAAACTGGTAATTAAGAGCTCAGAAAAATATAATTACTACGGGGATAATAAGACAGAAAAGCGCAATCGTACCTGATCATAATCAGCCCTTAGAAAACACACTGCTCATTAAAATTGGTTGAGCGCACGTAATTTGACATAATTAAAATCAAACCTCAGCCGCGCCGGTATCGGCGGGCTCAAGCGAAGACAGCAAGTGCCAGGTACGAAAATTTCGAGCCCACAGGAAGACTCGGACTCTGATAAGAGATAGCGGAGGTCGAGAGGGCATCGTGCAAACGAAAAGAACTTGATACAGGCACAAAATGCGTTGGTTTGAAAAATTGAAGAATTTGAAATGCAAAAGGATTTATAATTCAACTAAAAATATACAGGTTAAGCCTGAAATAATTGGATAAATGGCGAAACAATTAGTCTAAGCCAAAAAATTGTTTCAAAACACCAGGAAGACTCCGGAAACGCTGATAAAAATAATTGAGGACATAGCTAAGAAGCATAACACCACACTTGAACAAATACAAAAAATAGCAGGAGATAGAAATAAATGGAGGAGATGGATTACAGTACACTTCCCGCCCCCCTAAGGGTACAAGGCTTAAGAAAAAGAAGAAGAAGAACATTTTTGATTCACCTTGTTTCTATATGAATTTAACTTTATCTCTGTTTTTCATGTTGCTTAAGTAGGACACAGATACACAGTTAAATGTGGTTCTGTTTTACATATGTAATTTGCATATGTAGTCAATTCAAATGCTCCCTCGTTTTCTTTATATTAAGTTGGCTATAGGTTATCAACCTTACCATGACTTCAAATTCCCCATTTGAAGGTGGTTTTCATACATTTCATACGAGCTCCAGTATCTAACAGAATATTAAAATATTCCATCGTCATGACGAGCATCTCAAGATATAAAGCTCTATTGCTAATCCAAAGGGCTCCACGAAGGTGGATGACTTTATTTAAAGTAAGTTTAAAGTATGTAACATAACCTATAACATAACGTTCCCTATGTGCACAATTTTAAATCTTAAAATTTCAATTGAACATTTTAGTCTGAAGAGGGTACCTACAATTATTACATTACCGAAACATATGTAGCGTATTTTATATTAAAACGTTGTGGGTACCGATAAAATCTTTCTTATTTTTTACTAAAAAAGTCACGATGGACAAATTGAATTTCATGTTATATGGAGATATTCGAATGGCACTGGATGACACGTTGTATTAAGTTGAACTAGAAGTAGAAAACACTCATATAGTACATGCTGTAGTATCTGGTACTGAAAAAGCCATTATGGATATCTTTTACATCAAGTGAGCAGTTTCAGTTAATCCGTTCTCTTGTAGCTTACGACGTCAAGGGTACTTCATCGTTATAAAGCACCAATACGAGTAATACTCAGCTTATCATAAAGAACCTTGTCAGACGATGGGCAGTCATGACATTGTTGAAGGGTGCAGTTGTGTCGCAAAAACCGTCTGCCTGGCCACCGGAGAACGCCATATGGCTAAAAGTGGAGCAGACGGGAGTAGTTTGGTTCCTCCTTGTGGCGAAGGCCGCGAGTTACCTGCCTGGGCCTAAGCAATTAACGCGGCCGCCGTGCTGACAATTAAAACCCGCCTTCGAGACCTGCCCGGCCGCCAACACACCAATTATACTGACAAATTAGTATACCCTGTCATTACCCTTGCAGCGACCTTACGGCACCCGCTCCGCTACAACATCGCGTGCTGACCGACGATTGATCAGCGCTGTTTTATCGGTTAACATATATTAAGAAATCGGTTTCTCATCCGACCTGGGGAGCTACACGTGATTTACATTGTTGTACAAAAAGATCGTCCTTTTTGAGACGACCCTTACGGAGCGCTTTATGGGCCGGTGGTGTTTGCTTTATTTTCGCCGTAAAGCTATCTTGTCATCTGGGGGTGTTTCTGCTCGATGGGCGCACATAATCAACAGTCCATTGATTATATATTTCGATCTGAAAACAAGTTTGCAAGATATGCCAGATGGAACACATGCAAGTTCAAATATGCATTTTAAAGAAATACGAAAACCATGTGAGTAATATTTATCATTGCAGAACGTCTTGGATATTTTTTGCCACCTGGAAGTATTATGACGATAGACCATGTAGAATCTAATGTTACAATGGTATATAACATCTGTTTCTCATAAGTGGAGAACTGATAAAATATAAAAATAATAGAATTTGAAAAGGAATATATGTATCTGTCAATAGAAAAGATATAGTCATTACAGAAAATGTCAAACAAGTGAAGATATTACCTGGCCAAATACGGTATCAGGAGCGCTGCAGCAGTAATATTATAACAAATGCACAAAATAGCAACTAAAAGATTAAGATTGTGGGGTTCATCCAAATAGAACGACAGTGTTGAAGAACACAAGAAATAACTAATGTGTTATTTATAATATTCCAAAATGTGTTTTATAAGAACAAGATGTCACTAAGTACAGGAGATACGCAAGTACGAAACAACATTGAAAAGTAGAAAGTGAGAACTGTAATATTTTTAAAAGAATATCGGACAAGAAGACCACTGTTACCACTACTAGTTAATACAATTTCAGAAAGTACCTATAATAGAAAACAAATGTTAAAAAGTTATAAAGATGCATGTGACGATCACGTGACTATTATAATAAAATAACACTAGAAATGTATAGAAAAGACAATTAAACAGACCACTGGCCTTCACATTAAAGGAAGAAGCAAAAGCAAAATCTATTTAATGGATATAAAGAAAAGAGTTTAAAGTGAAGGTGAGCAGATATAAATACAAAGAGGTACAGCATTTGAAATTCTCAGAAGACTAAGTAAAGATAATATTATATTCAGTGAAGAAGCCTGGGACAGCTGGGACACATTATGGGAAACAACAAATACCTAGTTTTACTACTAAACTTCAGGAAAAACTGAATGCGAAGAGAAAACCAGGAAGAAGGCGTTACTCCTGACTGAGACACCTCATAAACTGGTTTGGTCTAACATCAAGATAGCTTTTCTAAACTACCTCGAATAGACTGATGCAGCATTGTGAGAATAAGAGGAAGAAATTAATACAAAATAGCGCAAAAAAAATTTAAAACTACGCCAAATCACTTAAATGATATTTAATAACAATAATAGAAAAATACACGTATTACAAGTTATAGACGTAACATTTATAGATTACTATAAAATTGGAATAAAAATGAAGAATACAAAGACATAGGTACAAATAGAACAAGACGAAAAATAAATACAGAGTCACCATGGAGCATATCGAGCAGAATTTTGTACCAAAACGGGTTAGTTACAAAAACAATAAAGACAACCCTATAAACGAGGCAGATATTGTCAAAATGAACTGGGAAAAACTCAAGATAAAGATTGAAGAAGCAGCAAATGAGGTTTTAAGTACACGAATGATTAATAAATCAAAGAAGAAAAAGAAGGAAGACATCATGGTTTCGCAAATACGTAAATGAAAAATGTCAGAAGACGAAGATACAGATCTCTAACAACGTAAGAAACGTATAAACTATACAAAACCCTTCCTAGTGAAACCAAAATATTAGTTAGGAGAATAACATGTGATCTCTTGGAGGATGATTAGAATGCAAAGGAAAGAAGAAAATGAGCTAATAGAGACCATCCATATTACAGAGGGACACTCTACTTAACAGAGTCATTTAAATGATAAAAGTGTACTGCCAAATGACACACTAGAAATAGTAGCAGTTGACATTATAATAATAAATAAAGAAGATGTTGAAGAACAGTTATAAACTCTGAATCAGGAAATCTCTTGGGCCAGACAAAATCTCTAATAAGCTGCTCAAATATGGAAGTAGCAGACTTGCAGAACAACTGACTCAGTTAGTACAACAAACGTCACAGAAGTATTGGACGACCGCAGAACAAATGAAGTGACAATTTAGACACAAGATAAGATTCCGAATAGGCACTGAATAATTATTAATTAAAAACAGGAATAAGAAGATGCATGAAGAATATTCCAGAATGGTAGCAAGCGAAAAATGCAATTACATTATACACATAGCTTGGAAAGTTTCGTCCCGATTCTTATAAAACTTCAGACTGTCTGGTATATAAGTAATCAAGATTAAAATTTAGGGAATTACTTGCATACAACTCTATGAAGTAACATTCCTTAATATTTCGTGACCGACGTGATTTGAGAAATAGTACACACACGAAGGGCATGAAACCTAACTATTGATAATTTTAAAGTCTGTAAACGGACAGATAAATACATGTCGCTTGGAAGACATTGCCGGGACAGTTAGTTACGATCGGCTAAACCAGCCTACTTTCTATAATAACATAACCTTTCACGCTTCTATGCGTTTAGTTGTTTCTTATCATTTTTTACTTTTTCATGCATACGTTTGCCGTTATTCTTTCTTTGCAGCTTTTATCTCTGAAGTAGGAGGAAACGCTGCATCAACGACCCAGAGTCAGTAACCAGTGGCAACGTATGTGTAGTGTTGTGTGTTCGTTATTTATTATTTTTATTATTATTATTATTATCTTTTATTGTTATTGTTATTGTTATCATTTGTTTTTATTATTTTAATTATAGTTGAAAGGACCCAGGCGGTTTTATAGCTAAATATAATCCTTCTATTTTCATCTGGAATTATATTAGTTTTCCCACGTGACCTCCCTCTTCTTTTGGGAGAGGGGGGAGAGAGTAATGTTGTGATCGCGTCACCCGGTTTTAGTTGGTAAGGTGACGCGACAAACAAAATATATAAGCATTTATTAATAGATCTTCGTATATACAAACGCATTTTTATTCAGTGCTCGAAATTCAAACGATACCTTTAATAAACCTAATAGTACTTCTAGGAATTCCGGGACATATTCTTGCAGAATTGTCACGGTTTGGTCTACCATTCAGGACCTAACAATTCACCCCATACACTTACGGAATTGAAACGATGTTGGTAATTTCGTTTATTTTTTGTTTTCCACAACTTGAAAAATATTAGTGCACTCGAAAACTGTAGGTATAATAACGCCCTACAGATCATATGCGCCCATTTTGAGACACCTTGTAAGGACAAAAATAGAATCAATGTGGAGCAAATAAATAGCAAACAACACATTAGAAATATTAAAATGACAAATACGTTGACAGATGAATAATACAATAAGTGTCGTGGCATGGTTTAGCATTTATTAGCTGGAACCATTCTGTGAGACATTGATTGCATTACGAATAGTGCCACGTTGCAAACGTTATTTATGTACCACGGGCATTATGAATGATGTTTATACTCCTAGGGTGACCTACAAACCCTCGGGCCAGACACTCGGGCTTGTAATCTTGTCGCCCTCGAACGGACATAAACATCAAGTAATGCCCGTAGCGCATACAACTTTTTATTTGTCGCGTTGAGTACGTAAATAAATTGAAAACCTCGAAAAGCAGTCCATAATGCCCTAGGGCGTTATGGTGTGTAAATACGAAAATATAATAATAAAGTACCTTAAAGACCTTGTTGGGTCACAATGAGAATAGCGAACAAATATGGAAAAAGAGGTTGTTGAGACTTATGAATAAAGTTGTGATTAGCTAAAAAAGACCCATAGCAACATTTTCCACCTTGTTTTACTCATTGGAATTTACACAAATCAATCATTCTTTTTGTTTACTTGAATAAATTTCATTGCCTATTGTTTACATTTAAACAGGGAGGTGAAAATATGGGAATAATGTGAAATAAGTTCTTAAGTTCTTATAGCTGTAATTTGCGTGCATTCAAATTAGGTGATCTTGATCTATCGTTACGTGTAAAAGCGTAATTAGAGTTAGGATCTATTTTGTGCATAATTCTTGGTCGTGTAAACGCTACTTTATTTGAACGTAACCTAATCAGCCGCTCGCATATTAACTGATATTTGATTATCTGCATTACCGGCAGGCTTTATTATGTATTTCTATGTCGTTCATTGCTTGTTCCAAGTATTTATAATCACTTATCTGCTCGTGCAGGTATCGTTTGGTTTGCCTTTTGAGATATGAATCGTCTTGTTGCGACCTGAATAGCATTTTTTCGTCGGTCCCAAGAAAAGCCTGTAATTCAGGGTGAGTTGGTCCCTTTATTTTTGGTGATAGCGTTGCACATTTTAACTAATTGCGCCTAGCATTCCTATCTTTTCTCTTCCGGGAGTTTTGGAGCTCCGTTGGTCTGCCTACTTTTAGAAAGCTTCCTCCTGCTTCTAGAAGCATAATTTGATTTTGGACCACACGCCTGGTGACTTGCTGCTGATCTCTGCCGGCACCTTCGACCTACAGCAGCTTGTCTGCAAGAGCCCGTTTGGAGGCTTTGCAATTTAACTACTGCCGAAGCCCGAACTCTCAAATAAGCAACTCACGACCTAATGAACACTGGGGTAATGATATTCGTACTACAAGCTCTAGGTGTATTAATGTAGAGAATTTAAAGCTGTTCGTAATATGTAATTTGCATCTTACTTGTATGACCTTGGACTACCTGTTTTATTGTGTTAATTACTAATATATCTTTTAGGGGGTGCATCTTTCGCGTAAGTAACGCCTTTACGAACTACTGTACTGACTATTTTTGCAACGTTGCTTAATAAATCCTATGCACTGTTTATGTCAATTATGGTCTGATTTTGTTACTGCTACCTTCTGCATTTCAGATATGGTGTTATTGTCTGCTCAGATAATTGAATTTTCAAGTTCTCGATCTATCTGAGAATATTTGTTGTAATTTAAAGACTTGTTGGCGCTCATGGTATTTAGTAGTTACATAATTTGACAAACTGCTCGTCGTCTTTATTGAGCGTAGCTGGCGATCCTCAAATATAATCTCGTAGCGTTGCGATATTTGTAGATATTTAGGAATATTATAGCTATTATAGCTTGTTCAGTAAAATTATATTTTGCTAAATGACGCAATTATTATACTTATACAGTAAAATATATATGTTCTTCGGCCTTTCTTATTTATACATACACTAATGGCTCTGCACTTGTTCTGAACTTGCTATATTAATAAGAAAACAAACAGCTTTGTAAAAAAGGAATTAGGACACGTAGATAGTTGTACACAATAAATTTAAGTGTTTTATTTAAACTAAACAGTGTTTTCTTGCTTCCCTAAATAACCTAGAATTAATCCTTACATTATGGAAAGTTGATTTTGTACGACATATTTTTCCATATCTTCTTTTACAGTATTTTATCTCTCTTGCGAGACGGGGTACT
This sequence comes from Agriotes lineatus, assembly GCA_940337035.1. NCBI lineage: Eukaryota > Metazoa > Arthropoda > Insecta > Coleoptera > Elateridae > Agriotes > Agriotes lineatus. Next base: position 69,790 of record CALNHX010004800.1, on the reverse strand, counting down.
TCTCTCCATGACACTCCTCTGGCCCCTGCTGCTTTCTTCACCTCCTCTTTCCATATTAATCCTGGCCTCCCTCTTCTGCCTTCTACCTGTGTATATGACCTAATCATCTTAAGTAATTTTGTAATATATTTATCCCTATCGATATTGTACTCAGGTCGTCCTTGTAGATTTTCTTTCTGATTATATCTTTTCTTCAATTTTGATAGTTTCTGGAATTTTGTTTCTCCTTAATATATTACTGTGCTTGTTATTAAATAACCTTCGTGTTTTTTTTTTATTTTGCCATTTTCGATTCCCTTGCTTTTCAATATTACTTTCAGATGGTTATAATGATTCTCCTTGCAATTATATTAGCCTAAATCCATGTACTATAATTTTTGTTTGTGCTCTTCATTTCTATAAAACAATAGTTTGGTTTTATGTATACAGTAAACAGTAGAAGAGTTAGCCTTTGGCGTGGTTGACACATTGGGTTACCGTGCTTTTCTATCCCTTAACCTTGTAAAAGATTCCCTATTTTGTTTCTTTCCTGATGAAACGCACTGTGGAAGTGGGCTAAACGTTGAGTTTCTCTAGTTCAACAACGACGCGGTCCAATCCCGTAAGCCGTTTGTTACATAATTGCTTGCATTTTTTATGGCTTCGTCTAGAAATACATTAAAATGTATAGAGCTCAATATGTGTTCTTGTTTCAGACCTATTGAATATCTTAATTGTTGCTAATTCCTCTATTTCCTGATTTGTGTTATAAATCCTAGTTTCCAATGTTTTACTGTCTATCCGATTTAATATATCTAGCAATTCTCACTTTTACTTTTCAATTAGATACTTTATATTTCTCCAATGATCTTCTCGTGCCCTAATTTAATTTTTCGGCTAGATTTTTCTGCTTCTTTTCTAATTATGCTGTCACTTTTTATATATTCCCCTTACATTTTCGTGTTGCCTTTGTTTTTGGATAATATAGTAACAGCAGGTAAGAAAAAGCGTTTGCTTATTATTGTAACTAATTGTATGTTTCAAAAAACCAGGGTTGCAGTATGAAATGTAAGATATTATTTCATAATCTGTTTTATTGAAAACAATACTTATCTCTGCACTTAATAGTTATTTATATATCAAGTCATGGAAGTCACTGTTAAGCTCTTGACTCCAGTAGAATAATTTTCATATGTATACAATTTTGCCTCAAATTGCTAATAAAGTCAAACTAAATCATAAAACCGATTCATAAGCTTGACATTTAGACAATCTTTTAAAAAACTAGTGATCAGGTATATTAAAGAACATTAGCTTTCTAGAAATTTAACCATTACACGACTAGTACAGTAATAACAGCCAGGTAAAAATATTACTGTACAAGTCGTGTAATGGTTAACTTTCTAGACTCACATTAGCCTTGAAAGTTTGACTTTCTTGACGTTTTCAGGTAAAAGAATTGAAAGTGTATATTGATTTCATGTTTCCACAACTACAAGTCTCAGCGCATTCATGAATCAGCATGTAATAGAAGTGATACTGATAAATTCATTATAGGAAAACTAGATATATCAAAAACCGCAGCGAAACACTTGTTCTTCTAAGTGATCACGGAAATTTAATCAGAGTAACACGCAACATTTCCTGCTTTGGTAAACGTCTGGCTTAATCCGTTTTCTGTAAAACTATAGACGTTTTCAGTAATTCGTTTCAGTATAAAGGGCAATTTGTGGCTATGAATAGTTAAATTAATATTTTGAATTTATATAAAACGTTAAATATACGATATATTATGGTGTCGCGTTTAAAACATTTTAAAATAAATAAATAACCTTAAACCTAATAAATGTGAATTATATATTTTGTTTTTTCGACTGTTTTATATTTAATCTCAAATTTTTCTATTACAACTTATTTACTGTCACAACTATTTACACTATATTTTATAATTCTTTTCTGAAACTGTCAAAACTCCAGAAAATCTTACAAGTTTAATTTAACTGCTATATGAAAGCAAATAAAAATTCGAAAGTTTTAAGTCGAGGAAATGTTTAATAACAATGAAATTGAGTTGATACCCACATAGCATAGTTTGTTTTTGTTCGTGGTACAGTTTTATGGCTCCCGTCTCGAGTATATAACTGCCTTAACATCAGATATCTTTGCAAAATCTCATAAATTGCAGACACAGAACATTATCAATAAAAAATTTAGAGGAGGGATGGAAAAATATGTTGGCGAAAGAAAATACAGGTGTATACATTTGCAAAAAATGAAGTTTGGCGATTGAAGCTGCTCCTGTAGATGAGACAATACATGTCGTTATGTAGTGATGCTTTATGGTTATTCTAAGTAGCAAACAATTGTCTACTCTTAACCTTAAAAAAATAACGTAAATAATGCATTTTATCTACTTTGATGTTGTGTTTACACCGTTTTTTATATGAAAAACGTTGAAATAGTCTTTTCTGTTTCAGACAACGGACAAATTGTCTCATTTATAAAATATCAAAATTGATAGTTTTTGATTATTTTTATACAAAGTATATAAAACAGTATAATGAACTTGTTTTATAAGACCTCACATTTGTGGTTTAATATACTATTAAATCAACCTATCGAATGATCTAAAATTTCGATAAAGCAAAATTCATTTGGCAACGTCGTAAGTTTATTCAAGATTGTTTTACAGGCACACTGCTCTCACCAATTTTGATTTTTCAAAAAATGTAGAAGGTAGTACTTCCACGACTTTTGTATATAAACTATTATCGTATTACAATCAGTTATGTACATATCTGAAATCGTGGAAGTTTGGAGTCATCCTGCTTAAATACAATGGTTATTCTATTTTAAAAATTCTATTCAATCTTCTTCGTAATTAACAATTTTATTTTTTTAATTTATTTTTGAAGATGAGTAAAAGTGTTTTATAGTACAAAAAGAAAATAAAAACTTCTTGCCGAGTGGAATAACATTTTTGAAAAAATAAATACAATTGTTTACTTGTTATTCAGTATACGGACACTCATCTTAAGAAACAAACAATTTTATTATTAGACTAAAATGTGTTATAATTAGCAGATTTTCCTGCTTTTGAAATGATCTTTAAATCTAAACTGCCACTGTTTATGACTACTTACTCATTGTTTAACCACCGTGACCCTCCTAAATCCCATTGTTTTCATCAGTTCTCAATTTCATAATGCTTTCATACAATTCCGCTCATGTGCCATCTTTTATATACTTATGGAGTATTTATAATTAACATTTTCTAGAAATCAATGGGTCTAGGACGTTTCGCCCAAAGTCCACAACGCCCAATAGGCACACTCTACCCCCAAAGATTGAGTAGGACCACTTCGTCTAACGCGACCATAACCCCCAAAGATTTTCTAGGGACGCAACACTCAATTAGTTGGTCCATAAACCCCCATTAGGAATAAGCAAAGGTAATATTTAATATAAAAAACTTCATTTGTACATACACTCAACTGAACTTTATAATTACATAGGGATTGTAGACTTGAAGGAAACTTAAGAGGAAGCAGACAGACGTACAAGTTTTCAAAAGGAAATAACGAATTTAGTACACGAAGCTAATTTGGGATTATGGATCAACTAGTTGGGCGTATGTTCCTAGAAAAAATTTCGGCGTTGTGGTTCGATTGGACAAATTGGCCTTGCTGAGTGTTTGGGGGTTGTGGGCGCACACTGGGCGTTAGGAACTTTGAGGGTTAAGGACCCATTAATTGGGCAGTTTTGACACCGACTGACGCAAAACGTAATTCGCTAACCTCGAACTTGACATAAACTTACAGTGCCACCAACATACTATTCATACGTTTGAATTTCCACAGCCGCCCCTTATGGACTTTTTAATGAACATATTGTACAAAACAGTACCTATGAAATAAAACATTGTACGATCACGGCCGTAATAGTATTTTACAGTAGAAGTCCGTTAGGATAGCCTTTACTGCCGAGCCAGAGAATTTGTGAGACGAGCTCGAAGAGCGAGTCGAATAATACTGGCGAGGCAGTAAAGGCCCTAACGGACGTGTATTGTACAATAGTTTTTGTAATACCTACATACAATTCGGTCATATCTATATTTTTCTAATTTATTTTCATCAAAACGCTAGGTTTGTGTAATGACGTTTTAGAATGATTGAGAGTGCGTAGAACGTTGCAACTGTTGTTTATAAATGTCAGTTATTTCCAATTTCGTATATGGTTGTAAGCAGTTTTAAGTTGTAACCAGCTCGTAACTTACGACATCTGTAGAAAATGATGAAGATATTCCTAAAGACGTTAAGATTCTGAATGAGCAAGTTATTTTAGCGTATGTTCAGGAGTTATAGCAGTCTTTTGCGCCTTCTTCTATGTGGAGTTAAAGGCTTGCTTGCTGCTGGATTTGTGTGACAAACGTCACTTTGACGCAAACAATTTAGCAGGCGGTGATCTTTACGGACACTTTTTACGGCCGGGCCGTAAAGAGGTTGCTTACGCAGTAGTAAACAGTCCTTAAAGAAATATTTAACAAGTAGGTATTACAAAAAAGGGTTTACAGCCCATCTTAATTTTGGTCGCTT